>OW121743.1:66534195-66591695 GCA_933228675.1 Stomorhina lunata
AGAGAAAAGTTGACGACAGGACAAGTTTTCTAGAGAAAAGTTGACGACAGGACAAGTTTTCTAGAGAAAAGTTGACGACAGGACATGTTTTCTAGAGAAAAGTTGACGACAGGACAAGTTTTCTAGAGAAAAGTTGACGACAGGACAAGTTTTCTAGAGAAAAGTTGACGACAGGACAAGTTTTCTAGAGAAAAGTTGACGACAGGACAAGTTTTCTAGAGAAAAGTTGACGACAGGACAAGTTTTCTAGAGAAAAGTTGACGACAGGACAAGTTTTCTAGAGAAAAGTTGACGACAGGACAAGTTTTCTAGAGAAAAGTTGACGACAGGACAAGTTTTCTAGAGAAAAGTTGACGACAGGACAAGTTTTCTAGAGAAAAGTTGACGACAGGACAAGTTTTCTAGAGAAAAGTTGACGACAGGACAAGTTTTCTAGAGAAAAGTTGACGACAGGACAAGTTTTCTAGAGAAAAGTTGACGACAGGACAAGTTTTCTAGAGAAAAGTTGACGACAGGACAAGTTTTCTAGAGAAAAGTTGACGACAGGACAAGTTTTCTAGAGAAAAGTTGACGGCAGGACAAGTTTTCTAGAGAAAAGTTGACGACAGGACAAGTTTTCTAGAGAAAAGTTGACGACAGGACAAGTTTTCTAGAGAAAAATTGACGACAGGACAAGTTTTCTAGAGAAAAGTTGACGACAGGACAAGTTTTCTAGAGAAAAGTTGACGACAGGACAAGTTTTCTAGAGAAAAGTTGACGACAGGACAAGTTTTCTAGAGAAAAGTTGACGACAGGACAAGTTTTCTAGAGAAAAGTTGACGACAGGACAACTTTTCTAGAGAAAAGTTGACGACAGGACAAGTTTTCTAGAGAAAAGTTGACGATAGGACAATTTTTCTATAGAAAAGTTGACGATAGGACAATTTTTCTATAGAAAAGTTGACGATAGGACAATTTTTCTATAGAAAAGTTGACGATAGGACAATTTTTCTATAGAAAAGTTGACGATAGGACAATTTTTCTATAAAAAAGTTGACGACAGGACAAGTTTTCTAGAGAAAAGTTGACCACAGGACAAGTTTTTTAGAGAAAAGTTGACGACAGGACAAGTTTTCTAGAGAAAAGTTGACGATAGGACAATTTTTCTATAGAAAAGTTGACGATAGGACAATTTTTCTATAGAAAAGTTGACGATAGGACAATTTCTCTATAGAAAAGTTGACGATAGGACAATTTTTCTATAGAAAAGTTGACGATAGGACAATTTTTCTATAGAAAAGTTGACGATAGGACAATTTTTCTATAGAAAAGTTGACGATAGGACAATTTTTCTATAGAAAAGTTGACGATAGGACAATTTTTCTATAGAAAAGTTGACGATAGGACAATTTTTCTATTGAAAAGTTGACGATAGGACAATTTTTCTATAGAAAAGTTGACGATAGGACAATTTTTCTATAGAAAAGTTGACGATAGGACAATTTTTCTATAGAAAAGTTGACGATAGGACAATTTTTCTATAGAAAAGTTGACGATAGGACAATTTTTCTATAGAAAAGTTGACGATAGGACAATTTTTCTATAGAAAAGTTGACGATAGGACAATTTTTCTATAGAAAAGTTGACGATAGGACAATTTTTCTATAGAAAAGTTGACGATAAAGAAACACATACTAATACAGAAACACATACTAATACAGTAAAGAATAAGGTGTAAATTTGAGGATATGTGTGTATATGTAACTGTATGCTGCAGTATTCCCAATGTATGCCACTTTTATATTTATTTATTCTGACATTTTGGGCCATTGTCATTTGCTTCCAACTACTCAGAGTCAGTTTTTACATGTGGGTATGTTAAAATGTGAGATTGTCCGAGTAGTTGTCTGTCCATCTGCAGCAATACAATTATAAGTTAGTTATGTCGAGGGCCATTGTGAGTTAACTGGGATCATTGACGTTCTTGTGTTGAGTGCAACATAAACTCACCTACATATGCAGCTACAGAGCTACACACACATACACACAAATACAGTTAGTTCAGTAGTTAAAATATATTTATTCTGATTCAGTTTGTTAGTCCTGGCATTCATTTATATGAGAAGGACATTTGCTGCATAATATTTATGCTTTCAGACACACATTTAAAGGGTTTTATGTAGAAAACATACATTTCTGCAAATGTAAGTATTCCATACCAATGATACTTATACCCCCTGATGTAGTTTTAGTTCTAGTTGCTAGTATTGTTTTTTTGTTGTTAGACTCTTCCACTGAAGTCCAGTGTGCCTCAGGTGTTGTTGAAGGTAAAATGTCATCCAACCAACAAACCAACCATCCAACTAACTAACCCACTAACCATCTTATACCATATAGAATCCATAACTGCTGTAGATAGATGGATGGATGAATACTGGACTAACAAACCCAACATCCAACCAGTGAAAAATAATACAAACATTACAAAATAAACAAACAAATAGATGGACGAAAGGACATACAAAAAAAACTGAAATGTGATAATGCGACTAAAAAGAAACATATTTTTCTTCCTTTTCCCAACTAATGAAGGTTCTGTATATGCCGTTTTTTAAGGACGATGATATTTTTCTCTTTTTGCACAAAATCCAGTTTTCAGTTACTATCATTATTTTTCTTGAGTTTTCTGTTAATGTCAAAAACAGGACCTAGTGACCAAGTTTCATATTTCGAATGATGGACAAAAATGACAATATTAATATTGAGTTAGATTCTAGAAAAATTTCATATTAAAAATTTTTCTAAAGAAAAGAAATGTTTCAATAGCAAAAACTTCTTAATGAAAATTTTTCAATAGAAAAAATTTCTTAATGAAATTTTTTTTTATAGAAAAAAGTTCTTAATGAAAATTTTTTGTAGAAAAAATTTCTTAATGAAAATATTTCTATAGAAAAAAATTTCTTAATGAAAATTTTTCTATAGAAAAAAATTTCTTAATGAAAATTTTTCTATAGAAAAAATTTCTTAATGAAAATTTTTCTATAAAAAAAATTTCTTAATGAAAATTTTTCTATAGAAAAAATTTCTTAATGAAAATTTTTCTATAGAAAAAATTTCTTAATGAAAATTTTTCTATAGAAAAAATTTATTAATGAAAATTTTTCTATAGAAATAATTTCTTAAAGAAAATTTTTCTATAGAAAAAATTTCTTAATGAAAATTTTTCTATAGAAAAAATTTCTTAATGAAAATTTTTCTATAGAAAAAATTTCTTAATGAAAATTTTTCTATAGAAAAAATTTCTTAATGAAAATTTTTCTATAGAAAAAATTTCTTAATGAAAATTTTTCTATAGAAAAAATTTCTTAATGAAAATTTTTCTATAGAAAAAAATTTTCTATACAAAAA
Source organism: Stomorhina lunata (assembly GCA_933228675.1). NCBI lineage: Eukaryota > Metazoa > Arthropoda > Insecta > Diptera > Rhiniidae > Stomorhina > Stomorhina lunata. Next base: position 66,537,583 of record OW121743.1, read on the forward strand.
ATTTCTTAATGAAAATTTTTCTATAGAAAAAATTTCTTAATAAAAATTTTTTCTATAGAAAAAATTTCTTAATGAAAATTTTTCTATCGAAAAAATTTCTTAATGAAATTTTTTTTATACAAAAAATTTCTTAATGAAAATTTTTTTATACAAAAAAAGTTCTTAATGAAAATTTTTCTGTAGAAAAAATTTCTTAATGAAAATAATTTTTCATTAAGAAATTTTTTCTATAGAAAAATTTTCATTAAGAAAGTTTTTGTATAGAAAAATTTTCATTAAGAAATTCTTTCTATAGAAAAATTTTTACTAAATTTTTTCTATAGAAATTTTTGAAATTTTTTCTATAGAAAAATTTTCATTATGAAATTTTTTCTATAGAAAAATTTTAATTATGAAATTTTTTCTATAGAAAAATTTTCATTATGAAATTTTTTCTATAGAAAAATTTTCATTATGAAATTTGTTCTATAGAAAAATTTTCATTTTGAATTTTTGTCTATAGAAAAAATTTTTGTATACAAAATTTTTTCTATAGAAAAATGTTCATTATGAAATTTTTTCTATAGAAAAATGTTCATTAAGAAATTTTTTCTATAGAAAAATTTTCATTAAGAAATTTTTTCTATAGAAAAATTTTCATTAAGAAATTTTTTCTATAGAAAAATTTTCATTAAGAAATTTTTTCTATAGAAAAATTTTCATTAAGAAATTTTTTCTATAGAAAAATTTTCATTAAGAAATTTTTTCTATAGAAAAATTTTCATTAAGAAATTTTTTCTATAGAAAAATTTTCATTAAGAAATTTTTTCTATAGAAAAATTTTCATTAAGAAATTTTTTCTATAGAAAAATTTACATTATGAAATTTTTTCTATAGAAAAATTTTTATTATGAAATTTTTTCTATAGAAAAATTTTTATTATGAAATTTTTTCTATAGAAAATTTTTTATTATGATATTTTTCTATAGAAAAATTTTTATTATGAAATTTTTTCTATAGAAAAATTTTTATTATGAAATTTTTTCTATAGAAAAATTTTTATTATGAAATTTTTTCTATAGAAAAATTTTTATTATGAAATTTTTTCTACAGAAAAATTTTCATTATGAAATTTTTTCTATCGAAAAATTTTCATTATGAAAATTTTTCTATAGAAAAATAAAAGTATATTTTTCACAAAATGTATGGGATAGTTTTATAAAGTTAGTTTCAGAATAACATTTATATGTTTCATTAAAGTTGTTCACTGGAAGGAAAATATTGTTTTACATGTGACAGTTACATAAAAAAGGTTTTCTTCCTTTGTATCCGGCATTTAAGAATAATTATTCTACATCATATTCCTATTCGTTAGTAAATAATATTTAGGATTTTTATATTTTCCCTAACTACAATTAAAATTTTATTTCTATCCCCTCAACTGACAATTTTTAAACATTATATTTTTTACACATTCCTCCTCCTTAAACTTCCTCCTTTCAAGGAAGAGGGTGCTCCGTTGCCATTGAAAATCGTTGTATTGAATCAAAATGAATGATGATGGAACAGAAATAATGATAATAATGTACTTGACACCAGTGGAATTTTTAAGAGACAATATTTTTCCCACTTATCTATTGTTTTAAGAAGAAAAAAAAATGATATAATTAATTTTTGTGGGTAGTCAAGTCGTCAGTAAATGTCAAGTGTCAGTAGTCAAGTATTTAATTTTATTTTTTTTTGTTCCCTCTATTTTGTATTTAGCTTCTTTTTCTTTTATATTATTTTAATATTTTCATCAAATATGCCTGGCAGTTATAAACAAAAGAATTTAATTTTCTTATTTTAAGATTCTTCATTTTCTAAAGCCGCCTTAGCTGTCCTCAGACTGATGCTACTAGTCAGTCGCTCTTCCTACATATACGATTTTAATAGAGATTTTTCATCTTCTCTGGGTGTCTGGAAATAGTTGAACGTTGCTGCTTAATGATATGACCAACCCTCTAGGCGATAGGAGTTGGGAGGTGGTAAATTGTATAAAACATCTATCTAGGATTTTTCATTAAGTTTTGCAAGTTAAAAGTAATTTTTTGGTTTCCTTATATTTTCCCAGAAAACCAGGTTGGTTTTCTCTGCTGTCAGGCTAAAGTATGTCTATATTTAATTATCATGGAAGTCACATTGGTCTTGGTTGACATTGCAATGCGTTCAGTTCACATTTTCTTTCTACCCTACATTTTTCTTAATAAAATTCATGCACATAAGAATTATACCCACGACCCATTTGAATTTGTATTAAATGTAAGGATAGGTGTAAAATAGTTTGTATATTTAGAAATTTCTTTGTTAAGTCCTTGTGCCTGATTGTATGCAAGAATTGTGGTCTTAAAAGCAACTTGTCATATTTGCGTCTGGATGGGGCCCCCATAGCATTTTATCATCAAGTTATTAAAAAAAAAATGGAAATTGAAATTTGTATTTTTAGCACCCACATATTACGCACTCTATAAAGGAATTTTATCATGTATTTTTGTTTAACACCTTAGGGACCACAAAAAAATAAATAAATAAAAAAAAACCTACAGAAAATTGGTAATATAAAATGTACAATTTTTCATATAAAAAAAATTTTACAGAAAATTTTTCATATGAAAAATTTCTTTAGAGTAATTTTCATATAAAAAATTTCTATAGAAAGTTCTCCATATAAAAAATTTCTATAGAAAATTTTCAATATAAAAAATTTTTAAAGAAAACTTTTTATATAAAAAAAATCTATAAAAAATTTTTCATTAAAAAAATGAAAAAAAAAAATTTTATAGAAAATTTTTCAGATAAAAAATTTCTATAGAAAATTTTTCATATAAAACATTTTTATACAAAATTTTTCATACAAAAGAATTTTTATTGATAACTTTTTATATGAAAATATTTTAAGGAAAATCTTTCATATAAAAATTTCTCTAAAAAATTGTTCATATACAAATTTTAATGAGAAGTTTTCATATAAAAAATTTCTATGAAAATTTTTCTATAGAAAATGCTTCATATAAAAAATGTTTAGAAAATTTTTCACATAAAAATTTAAAAAAAAAAAATTCAAATACAAAAATTTCTATAAAAAATTTTTCAAATAAGAACTTTTAATGGAAAATTTTTCATATAAAAAATTTGTATAGAAAATTTTTCGTATAAAAAATTTTCAATATCAAAAATTTCTAAAGAAAATTTCTCATATAAAAACTTTCTTTTTTTAATTTAAAAAATTTCTATAGAAAATTTTTCATTTAAAAAATTTCTATAGAAAATTTTTCATATAAAAAATTTCTATAGAAAATTTTTCATATAAAAAATTTCTTAAAAAAAAATTCTCATACAAAAAATTTTTATGTAAAATTTTTCACGTAAAAAATTTATATAGGTAATTTTCTTTATAAAAAATTGCTATCAATATTTACATATAAAAAATTTCTGTAGAAAGATTATCTATATAAAAAATATCTATGGAAAAATTTTCTTATAAAAAATATTTATAGAACATTTTTTATACCAAAAATTTCTATAGAAAATTTTTTATTGAAAACATTTCTGTAGTAAACTTTTTGTAGAATAAATGTCAATAGTAAATTTTTTGTAGAAATTTTTCACATAAAAAGTTTCTATAGAAATTTTTTTATATAAAATTTTTCTATTAAAAATTATTTATATAGAAAATTTTTTATATAAAAATTTCTATGAACAATTTTTCATATAAAAACTTTTTGTAAAAAATTTCTATAGAAAATTTTTCAAACAAAAAATTTCTATAGAAAATTTTACATATATAAAATTTTTTGGAAAAATTTTCATATAAAAAATTTCTATAGAAAATTTTTAATTTTAAAAATTTCTATATAAAAAATTTGTATAAATTTGAAATTTTTCACATAAAGAATTTGTATATAAAATCTTTTTTATAAAAAATGTCTATACACAATTTTTCATATAAAAATTTTCTATAAAAAAATTTTATAGAAAATTTTTCACATAAAAAATTTTATAGAAAATTTTTTACATAAAAAATTTCTATAGAAAATTTTTTAAATAAAAAATTTTTCATAATAAAAATTTCTATAGAATATTTTCCACATAAAAAATGTCTATAGAAATTTGTTCATATTAAAATTTTCTATAGAAAATTTTTCCCTAGAAAATATTTTATATAAACCAAATTTCTATAGAAAAATTTTCAACAAAATAATTTCTATGGAAAATTTTTAGTATAAAATATTTCAATAGAAAATTTTGTCATTCAAAAAATATTTATAGAAAATTTTTCATATAAAAAATTTCTATAGAAAAATTTTTTATTTAAAAAAATTTCTATAGAAAATTTTTCATATAAAAAATTTCTATAGAAAATTTTTCATATAAAAAATTTCTATCGAAAATATTTCATATAAAAAATTTGTAATATAAAAAACGTCAATAGAAAATTTTCATATAAAAAAATTCTAAAGCAAAAAATTTCTATAGACAATTTTTCATATAAAAAATTTCAACAGAAAATTTTTCATTTAAAAAATTTCTAAAGAAAATTTTTCATATAAAAAATTTCTATAGAAAATTTTTCTTTTAAGAAATTTTTATAGAAAATTTTTCATATATAACATTTCTATAGAAAACTTATTTTTAAAAAAATGTCTATTGACAATGTTTCTTATACAAAATTTTTGTAGAAAATTTTTCATACAAAAATTTCTATAGAAAATTTTTAATTTTATAAAAAATTTTTGATATAAAAACTTTTTCCAGAAAATTGTTCATATTAAAATATTCTAAAGAAAATTTCTGTACGAGAAATTTTTATAGAAAGTTTTTAATTTAAAAAATTTCTACATTTTCCATAGAAAAATTTTCGTTAAGATAAATTTCTGAAGGATTAAAAATATTTACTTTTTTCTATATGTTGAAGTGTGTGCATTTGACTTAGCATTTAAATATTGATTTAATTCCAAACAAAAAATTGCGTAGTTTTACTTATCGTATACAATTTCCCAACAACAGCCATTTCTAAATCTGCCAAAATTCAAAAAGTTAAAAACTCAAAAAACAAATATCAAATAGAATTTAAAGAGGAAGACAAAAAAATTGTTGTTTTTTAATTTTTCAATTTTAGATAAAAGTTAACAAATCTCAAAGTGACCATAATCCATTACGATGCACAATTCTTATCTTCAGTTGCAAGCAAATACAAATGCAAGAACAAACGCACGCATACACTCACCAATAAAGATGTTGCTGGATGTCTTTTTTGCGTTTCACAATTACTTGTTCATCGTTTTAGAGAAATGGTTTTTTAGTATATTCCTTTTTAGTTGTAGTTGTCTGCTGAGACTCGAACTTTTTTTATCCTAAAAGAATTTATGCGAAGTTTTATGGCAAAAAAAAAGGAACTAGAATCAATGAGAAAATTTTAATCTTTACAAGGAAAGGAAGTATTTTAAGTGAAAAGTATGTGTACGCACACATACATTTTTGGATAAAATGCCTCAAGGGATATGTAGGAGGCCTTTACATCAGGAACGCAATATAAATTTGATAAATTTTCTATGGAAAAATTTGTGGTAACGAAATTTAGAAATTTTTTATATGAAAACTTTTCTATAAAATTATTTTATATGAAAATTTTTATATTGAAATTTTATATAAGAATAATTTTCTATAGAAATATTTTATATAAAAAATTTTCTATAGAAATATTTTATATAAAAAATTTTCTATTGAAATTTTTTATTGTAATTTTTTAAATGAAAAATTTTCTCTTGAAATTTTTTATATGAAAAATTTTCTCTTGAAATTTTTTATATGAAAAATTTTCTATTAAAATTTTTTCTATGAAAAATTTTCTATAGAAATTTTTTATTTGAAAAATTTCCTATAGAAATTTTTTATTTGAAGAATTTTCTACGGAAATTTTTTACATGAAAAATTTTCTAAAAAAATTTTTATACGAAAAATTTTCTAAGACATTTTTTATATGAAAAATTTTCTAAGAAAGTTTTTATATGAAAAATTTTCTAAAAAATTTTTTATATGAAAAATTTTCTAACAAATGAAAAAATTTTTATATAAAATTTATTTTTTGAAAAATTTTCTATAGAAAGTTTTACTATGAGAAATTTTCTATAGAAATTTTTGATATGAAAAATTTTCGTTAGAAATTTTTAACGTGAAAAATTTTCTATAACAATTTTTTATATGAAAAATTTTCTACAGAAATTTTTTATATGAAAAATTTTCTATAGAAATTTTTGATATTAAAAATTTTCTATTGAAATTTTTTATATGAAAAATTTTCTATAGAAATTTTTTATATGAAAAATTTTCTATAGCAATTTTCGATATGATTTCTTTAGTTTTTTTTTTTTATATAAAAAATTTTCTATAGAAATTTTTTTATATGAACAATTTTTTATATTTATATGAATAGTTATCTATAGAAATTTTTTATATGAAAATTTTTCTATAGAAATTTTTTATATGAAAAATTTTCTATAGAAATTTTCGATATGATTTCTTTAGTTTTTTTATATAAAACATATTCTATAGAAATTTTTTTATATGAACAATTTTTTATATTTATATGAATAGTTATCTATAGAAATTTTTTATATGAAAATTTTTCTGTAGAAATTTTTTATATAAAAAATTTTCTATCGAAATTTTTTATATAAAAACTTTCCTATAGAAATTTTTTATACACAAAATTTTTTTAAAAATTTTTTATATGAAAAAATTTTTTTTTGAAAAATTTTCTATATAAAGTTTTTATATGAAAAATTTTCTATATAAAGTTTTTATATGAAAAATTTTCTATAGAAATTTTTGATACGAAAAATTTTCTTTGGAAATTTTTTATATGAAAAATTTTCTATAGAAACTTTCGATATGAAAAAGTTTCTATAGAATTTTTTTATACGAAAAATTTTCAATAGAAATTTTTGACATGAAAAATTTTCTATAGAAATTTTTTTTATGAACAATTTTCTATAGAAATTTTTGATATGAAAAATTTTCTATAAAAATTTTTTATATGAAAAATTTTCTATAAAAATTTTTTATATGAAAAATTTTCTATAAAAATTTTTTATATGAAAAATTTTCTATAAAAATTTTTTATATGAAAATTTTCTATAGAAATTTTTTATATGAAAAATTTTCTATAGAAATTTTTTATATGAAAAATTTTCTATAGAAATTTTTTGTATGAAAAATTTTCTATAGATTTTTTTTATATGAAAAATTTTATATAGAAATTTTTTATATGAAAACTTTTCTATAAAATTTTTTTATATGAAAATTTTTATATTGAAATTTTATATAAGAATAATTTTCTATAGAAATATTTTATATAAAAAATTTTCTATAGAAATATTTTATATAAAAAATTTTCTATTGAAATTTTTTATTGTAATTTTTTAAATGAAAAATTTTCTCTTGAAATTTTTTATATGAAAAATTTTCTCTTGAAATTTTTTATATGAAAAATTTTCTATAGAAATTTTTTATTTGAAAAATTTCCTATAGAAATTTTTTATTTGAAGAATTTTCTACGGAAATTTTTTATATGAAAAATTTTCTAAAAAATTTTTTATATGAAAAATTTTCTAACAAATTAATTACATGAAAAAATTTTTATATAAAATTTATTTTTTGAAAAATTTTCTATAGAAAGTTTTAATATGAGAAATTTTCTATAGAAATTTTTGATATGAAAAATTTTCGTTAAAAATTTTTAACGTGAAAAATTTTCGTTAGAAATTTTTAACGTGAAAAATTTTCTATAACAATTTTTTATATGAAAAATTTTCTACAGAAATTTTTTATATGAAAAATTTTCTATAGAAATTTTTGACATTAAAAATTTTCTATTGAAATTTTTTATATGAAAAATTTTCTTTAGCAATTTTCGATATGATTTCTTTAGTTTTTTTTTTATATAAAAAATTTTCTATAGAAATTTTTTTATATGAACAATTTTTTATATTTATATGAATAGTTATCTATAGAAATTTTTTATATGAAAATTTTTCTATAGAAATTTTTTATATGAAAAATTTTCTATAGAAATTTTCGATATGATTTCTTTAGTTTTTTTTATATAAAACATATTCTATAGAAATTTTTTTATATGAACAATTTTTTATATTTATATGAATAGTTATCTATAGAAATTTTTTATATAAAAATTTTTCTATAGAAATTTTTTATATAAAAAATTTTCTATCGAAATTTTTTATATAAAAACTTTCCTATAGAAATTTTTTATACACAAAATTTTTTTACAAATTTTTTATATGAAAAAATTTTTTTTTGAAAAATTTTCTCTATAAAGTTTTTATATGAAAAATTTTCTATATAAAGTTTTTATATGAAAAATTTTCTATAGAAAATTTTGATACGAAAAATTTTCATTGGAAATTTTTTATATGAAAAATTTTCTATAGAAACTTTCGATATGAAAAAGTTTCTATAGAATTTTTTTATACGAAAAATTTTCAATAGAAATTTTTGACATGAAAAATTTTCTATAGAAATTTTTTTTATGAAAAATTTTCTATAGAAATTTTTGATATGAAAAATTTTCTATAAAAATTTTTTATATGAAAAATTTTCTATAAAAATTTTTTATATGAAAAATTTTCTATAAAAATTTTTTATATGAAAAATTTTCTATAAAAATTTTTTATATGAAAATTTTCTATAGAAATTTTTTATATGAAAAATTTTCTATAGAAAATTTTTATATGAAAAATTTTCTATAGAAATTTTTTGTATGAAAAATTTTCTATAGATTTTTTTTATATGAAAAATTTTATATAGAAATTTTTTATATGAAAAATTTTCTATAGAAATTTTGTATATGAAAAATTTCTATAGAAATCTTTAAAATGGAATTTCTATAAAAACTTTTTATAGAAATCCTTTTTTTAAAAAATTTTCTGTAGAAATTTTTTATATGAAAAATTTTCTATAGAAATTTTTTATACGAAAAATTTTCTATAGAAATTTTTTATATGAAAAATTTTCTATAGAAATTTTTTATATAAAATATTTTCTATAGAAATTTTTTATATGAAAAATTTTCTATAGAAATTTTTTGTTTGAAAAACTTTCTATAGAAATTTTTAATATGAAAAATTTTCTCCAGAAATTTTTTACATGAAAAGTTTTCTATATGAAAAATTTTCTACAGAAATTTTTTTATGTATAAAAATTTTTTAAATTAAAAATTTTCTATAGAAATTCTTATATGAAAAATTTTCTACAGAAATTTTTGACATGAAAAATTTTTTTTAGAAATTTTTTATATGAAAAATTTTTTATAGAAAGCCTGATGAAACCTTATTAAATTTTCCAAAAATTTTTTATATGAAAAATTTTCTAAAGAAATTTTTTAAATAAAAAATTTTCTATAGAAAATTTTTATATGAAAAATTTTCTACAGAAATTTTTTATATAAAAATTTTTCTATAGAAATGTTTATATGAAAAATTTGTTATGGAAATTTATAAAATTTTTTTGTATAGAAAAATTTGTCTTTAACGAAATTTTCTATATATAAATTGGCCTTAAAAAATCTTACTTTTCTATATAAAAATTTCTCTTTTACAAAATTTTCTTATAATGTTTCATAAATTAAAGGCCTTGGTACTTATTTGTTTACCCTTTTAATGGACTCATGTGTAGTAGGTTCACAAACATTTGCATGTTTAAATGAATTCATTTCATTTTTTATGAAAACAATACAACCAATTAAAACAAAAGGAGATCGGGATAAAAAAGGATAAAAAGAAAACCAATAAACAATAAAGTACGAGTAGATTAAAGTTCTTTCTACGTTATTGATTCGAAAAAAAGAGTCGTTGCATGTTCTTAAAGCTTAGTTTTCAATTGTTTTAAAATTTTCTTAAAAACTTTAAAATATAAATAAATTTTGAATCAAGTAGTGATAGGCTTTGAAAGGGCGTCCTCTTAGAATGTGATTTATCTAAGTAAACTGGCTTGAACACTTGTAACTCTTGTCTCTGAATTGTGAAAATTTTTATGATGCAAAATAAATTTCGAATTAGAGTCAAATTAACGACATTATCCTTGAATGACTCATTTTACCTCAATTTAATGAATTTTTATAGAAATCATTTCCCAAATCACCTTTCAATTAGTATCACACATGTTACAATGATACCATTAGCCATTTTTGGAGATTCTATAGAAAAACTTTAGAAAATAACATACGTAAGCATGTATTAGTGTACAAAGGTATCCTTGTAGGGTTTTATCTTACAACACACTTGAGATTCTGGTATTTTATGCGCCATGAACTTACATAAGTTTTTCGTTTCCAAAATGTTGCTTTCAATTTCTACGAAACCAAATCCAATTTCTAAACCCAAAATTCTTATGCGTAGCAAAATCCAAGATGAAATTTAATATCGGTCGATTTAATTTAATTTGATTTAACTTAAATTAGAAAATTTCTTTGGTATTGGGTAACAAAGCAATTTAACAATTAAATATCCCAAGTATAGCTATAGCAATTTTATTTAATTGCTGGCTATTCTAATTGATATTTAAGCGTTTGTCTTGAGTTTCAAAATTTTTGCTTCGTAGTTATATTATATTATAAATTTAATTTGCCATTTGATTTTCGTTTTCAATTTTTTTTTGTTTTAACTTGATTAAACAACAATAAATATAAAGGCAGAATGAAAGGGAAATGAGAACAACATTTATAACAAAGATGTTCAAAAATCATGCAACAAAAATATTTATACACGTGCTGTGACACAGGCAACATGTTGGAGGTTGCAATCGAACATCTGGAGTTATGTGTTAAGAATTATAAGGTTTGAAGGGGAATGGCCGCCAAGATATACTTTTTTTATATGAAATTTTCGACGAAAAATTTACTTATATAAGGTTTCTAAAGAAGATTTTTCATATAAAAAATTTTTATAGAAAATTTTTCATATAAAAAATTTCTAAAAGAAATTTTTCATATAAAAAATCTCTACAGAAAATTTTTTATATAAAAAATTTTTCATATAAAAAAATGTTCATATAAAAAATTTCTTTAAAATTTTTGTATTATAAAAAATTTCTATAAAAAAGTTTTTATATAAAAATATTCCATAGAAAATTTTTTATATAATAAATTTCTATAGAAAATTTTTCATATAAAAAATTTCCAAAGTAAATTCTGATATAAAAAATTAAAAAAAAAAAAATAATATAAAAAATCTCTATATAAAATTTTTCTGAAAAAAATTTCTATAGAAAAATTTTCATACAAAAAATTTCTATAGAAAATTTTTCATATAAAAAATTTCTATAGAAAATTTTTCATATAAAAAATTTTTATAGAAAATTTTTCATATAAAAAATTTCTATAGAAAATTTTGTATATAAAAAATGTTTATAGAAAATTATTCATATAAAAATTTCTATAGAAAATTTTTTCATATAAAAAATTTCTATAGAAAATATTTCATATAAAAAATTTCTATAGAAAATTTTTCATATAATAAATTTCTATACAAAATTTTTCGTATAAAGAATTTTTATAGAACATTTTTCATACCAAAAATTTCTATCGAAAATATTTTTTATATAAAAAATTTCTATAGAAAATTTTTCATTTAAAAAATTTCTATAGAAATTTTTCGTATAAAAAATTTCTATAGAAAATTTTTCATATAATAAATTTTTAAAGAAAATTTTTGTTATTTAAATTTTTCAAAGTAAATTTTTCTAGAAAATTTTTCATAAAAAAATTATCTATAGAAAATTTTTCATATAAAAAATTTCTATAGAGAATTTTGCATATAAAAAATTTCTATAGAAAATTTTTCATATAAAAAAATTCTATAGAAAGTTTTTCTAATAAAAAATTTCTATAGAAAATTTTTCTAATAAAAAATTTCTATGGAATATTTTTTATATAAAAAATTTCTGTAGAAATCTTTTCATGTAAAAAATTTCTATAGAAAATATTTCATATAAAAAATTTTTCATATAAAAAATTTCTATAAGAAATTTTTCATATAAAAAATTTCTATAGGAAATTTTTCATATAAAAAATTTCTATAGAAAATTTTTCATATAAAAATTTTCTATAGAAAATTTTTCATATAAAAAATTTCTATAGAAAATTTTTCATATAAAAAATTTGTATAGAAAATTTTTCATATAAAAAATTTGTATAGAAAATTTTTCATATAAAAAATTTCTATAGGAAATTTTTTACATAAAAAATTTCTATAGGAAATTTTTTACATAAAAAATTTCTATAGGAAATTTTTGATATAAAAAATTTGTATAGAAAATTTTTCATATAAAAAATTTGTATAGAAAATTTTTCGTATAAAAAATTTGTATAGAAAATTTTTCGTATAAAATAATTCTATAGGAAATTTTTCATATAAAAAATTTCTAAAGGAAATTTTTCATATAAAAAATTTCTATAGGAAATTTTTCATATAAAAAATTACTATAGAAAATTTTTCATATAAAAAGTTTCTATAGAAAATTTTTCATATAAAAAGTTTCTATAGAAAATTTTTCGTAAAAAATTTTTATATAAAAAAATGTCTATAGAAAATTTTTTATATAAAAAATTTCTATAAAAATTTTTCTTATAAGAAATTTCTAGAAAATTTTTCATGTATAAATTTTTATAGCAAATTTTTTTTTAACAAAACTTTTAATATTAAAAATTTCTATAGACAAATTTTTGTATAAATAATTTTATAGAATATTTTTCATATAAACAATTTCTAAAGAAAATTTTTCATATAAAAAATTTCTCATATAAAAATTTTTTCATATAAAAAATTTCTCATATAAAAAATATCTATAGAAAATTTTTCATATCAAAAATTTCTATTAAAATTTTTTATATATAATATAGAAAATTTTTCACATAAAAATTTCTATAGAAAATTTTTCCCATAAAAAAATTTTAATAGAAAATTTTTCATATAAAAAATTTTAAAAGGAAATTTTTTTTTAAATTCTATAGAAAATTTTTAATAAAACGTTTTTACATAAAAAATGTCTATAGAAAACTTTGCGTATAAAAAAATGTCTACGTTTTTAAAATTTGTTCATAAATATTTAAAAATGTCTATAGGGATTTTTTCATATAAAAGATTTCTAGAGAAAATTTTTTATATAAAATTTCTTTACAAAATTTTTCATATAAAAAATTTCGAAAGAAAATTTTTCATATAATTTTTCTATAGAAAATTTTTGATATAAAATTTTTGTATAGAAAAGTGTTTATATTAAATTTTTCTATAAAAAGTTTCGTATATTATTATTTTAATTTGAAATTTTTCCATAGAAATTTTTTTATATTAAAATGTTTCATATAAAATTTCATAAATAAAACTTTTATATAAAATTTTTCTTTAGAAAATTTATCATAAAAATTTTTTATAGAAAATTTTTAGTATTAGATTTTTCTATACAAAATTTTTCAAGTAAAATTTTTCTATTGAAAATTTTTTATATATTATTTTTCGAAAAAAAAAAATTTGGAAAATTTTCTACAAAAAATTTTTGATTTTAAATTTTTCTATATATTGTTTGTTGACTTCCACGACTCTGTCTCCAACCTGAAGTAGAAAATAAAACAACTACCTCGAACAAAACACAACCAGAAGCAACATGTCTGAAGTTGGAGATTGAGTAATAAACAACAAGTATAAAAGCAAAAGACCATATAAATCTGTTAGCAGTTGGACGAAGAAATTGAAAGCGAAAAGACTAAACGGCATTAGCTTTAATTCAAAGTTAAATTGTGAATTAAGAAGTTATGAACCAATAAAGAAAACAGCAAATAAAAAAGCTCAAAGAATAAAAGAAAACAAAATTTGAAAGAATTATCTTATCATTTGTTTGAAAATAGTAAAACTTTTAAGAAACGGAAAACGAACAAACAAAGCGGAAACGGAAGTTAACGGATTTCCTGATTTAGATATTGGCGGTGTGAAAAGAAATTGTGAAAACGAAAAATTACAAAACAAATTATTTTAAAGAATTCCTTAAAGAAAAGTAAAAGGAAACCAAAATAAGAAAATAAAGATATCACAAAATAAAAGATAAAAATTTAAAAATTTAAAGTTTTAAGCCAAAATATTTAAGCAAAAACCAGAAGAAAAAAGAAAATTAAGTTTTGTAAGTGCAAAAGTGTAGGCAGTGAATGAGTCTTCTATGTCGAGATATGACGTAGTACTGCAACAGAAAAATATACATTTGGAGCCAACAAATTGTCTGAAAAATTTTTGTTAAAATAAAAATATTTCTAAGTAAAAGCACACAAATTTTCTTACACTTACAAAGATAAATATTTCCTTACATAAATACTCTTAGTTTTGTCTATCCATTTGGGAAAGCCGGAAGGAGGGGTATTTGTGTTAGAGTAGTATTGAATTGTGTTCAGTTGTATTGTGTGTCTTTATGTGTCTGTGTATTTCCTTCTGCTTATTTTTCTTTATTCTTTTGTGGATTATTTCATGTTGATGTAGTGCTCTGGCACAAGTGTGTGGCAAAACTATAAAAATATAATAAAAAATAGAAACAGCTGCTGCAGCAACAAAACAACAGAGAACAACAACAATATTAAAAACATCTAAATGCCGGCTGTCTTGTATATTATTTTTTTAACTTTTTGTTGTCTTTAATATAATCGTATTAAAACTTATACGAAAACAAAACAAACAATTTATAGGCAATATCACCTGAGCTTGGGAGTATGTTTTTGTGTTGATATTTGCATGTAGTAAAATATTCTAAAATCGTCTTAGAATTTTATTGACAGACTAGGGATTACTTTTTAAAATATAACTGACGTCTGCCCGTCCATTTTAAAAATGTCTAACTTCTTACGAAAATAGGTTTCTACAAAACTAATTGGTTAATACTAAGATCCACGACCAAAGATTGAAATGATCTATAGGAAATTTATAATTATTTTTTTTTAATTTTTTATAAAAAATTTTTAATATGAAATTTTTTTACCGAAAATTTTATAAATTATTTTTTTTTATAGAAAATTTTCACATAAAAGGAAATTTTCGCATAAAATTTTTCCATAGAAAATTTTCACATAAAATTTTTCTATAGAAAATTTTTATATAAAATTTTTCTATAGAAAATTTTCATATAAAATTTTACTATAGAAAATTTTCACATAAAATTTTTCTATAAAAAATTTTCACATAAAATTTTTATATAGAAAATTTTCACATAAAATTTTTCTATAGAAAATTTTCACATACAATTTTTCTATAAAAAAAATTCACAGAAAATCTTTATAGAAAAATTTCATATAACATTTTTCAATAGAAAATTTTTTAATATGAAATTTTTTTGCAGAAAATTTTATAAATTATTTTTTTTTTTAGAAAATTTTCACAGAAAAGGAAATTTTCGCATAAAATTTTTCTATAGAAAATTTTCACATAAAATTTTTCTATAGAAAATTTTCACATAAAATTTTTCTATACAAAATTTTCACATAAAATTTTTCTATAGAAAATTTTTACATAAAATTTTTCTATAGAAAATTTTTATAAAAAATTTTTCTATAGAAAATTTTCACATAAAATTTTTTGTATAGAAAATTTTCACATAAAAGTTTTCTATAGAAAATTTTCACATAAAATTTTTCTATAGAAAATTTTCACATAAAATTTTTCTATAAAAAAAATTCACAGAAAATCTTTATAGAAAAATTTCATATAACATTTTTCAATAGAAAATTTTCTTATAAAATTTTTCTTTAGAATATTGTAATACAACATTTTTCTTTAGAAAATTTTCATATCCAATTTTTCATACAAAATTTTTCTATAGAAAATTTTCATATAACATTTTTCTATAAAATTGTTCTATTAAAATTCCTACTATAAATTTGTTCTATAAAAATCCTTAATAAAAAAAATTACCTTTAGAAAGTTCTTGATATTAAAGTTGACAAAATTTTTATAAACAATTTTTAAAATAATGTCTCTAAGAAAAGTTTTCGTATAAAATTTTTGTTATAAAACATTTTTATAGAAAATTCTATAAAAAAATTCTTTATATAAAATTTTTCTAAGGAAAATTATTTATAAAATATTATTCTATAAAAAATTTTTCATTTAAAACTTTTATAAAGAAAATTCTTTATACAAAATTCTTCATATAAAATTTAGCTCTCAAAAATTCTTCATGTATTTTTTTTTTTTTTTTTGGAAATTCTTGAAATGCAATTTTTCTATAGAAAAAACTTAATACAAAATTTTTCGAATCTTTTCTATAGAAATTCATTAAACATAGTGTTTCTATAGAAAATTCTTTATATACAATTTTTTTATGTAACATTTTTTATATAAAATTATTTATAAAAATTTTAATTTTTCAAAAATTTTTCCATTTGAAACTTTTCTATAGAAAATTTCCCATATAACTTTTTTTATAGAAAATTCTTCACATAAAATTTTGCTATAAAAAATTGTTCACTTAAAAAAGTTCTATGAAAAATTATTCCTAAAAATTATTCTATAAAAAAATTTTCATATAAAACTTTTCTATATAAAATTTTTTATATAAAAAATTTCTATAAAAAATTTTTCATATAAAAAAGTTCTATAGATAATATTTCATTGAAAATTTTTCTATTGAAAATTTTTCATATAAAAAATTTCTAAATAAAATTTTTCATATGAAAAATTTCTATAAAAAATGTTTCTTATTAAAAATTTTTATAGAAAATTTATTATATAAAATTTTTCAAATAAAAATTGTTGGTATAAAATTTCTCATATCAAAAATTTGTATACAAAATTTTTTATATAAAAAATTTGTAGAATAAATAATAATAGAATAAAATTTCTATAGAAAATTGTTCATATAAGAAATTTCTATAGAAAATTTTTCATATAAAAAATTTCTATAGAAAAAGTTTCTATAAAAAATTTTTCATATAAAAAATTTCCATAAAAAATTTTTCATATAAAAAATTTCTATAGAAAATTATTCATATAAAAAATTTCTACAGAAAATTCTTTATATAAAAAATTTCTATAAAAAATGTTTCATATAAAAAATTAAAAAAAAATTTCTAGAACATTTGTTATATACCAAATTTCTTTAGAAAATTTTTTATATAAAAAATTTCTATAGAAAATCTAAGATTTTCTATAAAAAATTCCTAATATGAGATTTTTATAGAAGTTCTTAATAAAATTTTGATATAAAAAATTCTTCACATAATTTCTATTTAAAATTATTCGGTAAAAAATTGTTCATATAAAACATTTCTTTAGAAAATTCTTCATATCAAATTGTTTATAGAAAATTCTTTTTATAAAATTTAGCTATAAACATTTTTTCCAATAAATTTTTTTTTGGAAAATTTTTCAGCTTTTGTATAAAAAATTCTTCATACAGAATTTTTTAATAAAAATTCTTCATACAGAATTTTTTAATAAAAATTCTTCATAAGCAATTTTTGATAGAAAAATCATTATACAAAATTTTTCGACTTTTGCATATAAAATTTTTCTATAGTTTATTCTTCTTGTAAAAAAATTTCTATATAAAATTATTCTACAAAAAATTTTTCATATAAAACTCTTCTATAGAAATTTCTTCATATACATTTTTTTTAGACAATTATCAATATCAAACTTTTAATATGAAATTTTTCGCAAAATATTTTTCGTATAAAATTTTTATACAAAAATTATTAATATGAAATTTTCTATAGAAATTCGTATACATTTTTCTATACAAAAATTTAATGTATACATTTTTTATAGAAAATTCTTTGTACGAGTATTAAATTTTGAGTAAAAATTCTTCATATGAAATTTTCTATATAATTTTTCGCTCTGTCTAGAATTAGGGATAATCCTCCTGATGGGATGGCATAACCAACCATTGAAACGGGTCGAGGAAAGGGAAAGGAAATCAAAAAAATTATTACAATTATAAATAATTGTAATAAATTGGGATCTTAGTGCAATATACTACAGTAAAACTTTTTAATGAAATGTTTGATGTCCCAAAATTTTTGATAAACCTTTTTAGAAACGAAACTCTTTTATTAAATTTCTAAAAGACAATTTTTAATAGAAAAATTTTTCTTTAGAACATTTCTCATATCCAATTTTTCTACAAAAATTTTTTTTTAAATAAAATGTTGGGAGTAATTTTGTCATTTTCTTTATATAGAAAATTTTATAGATAATTTTTTGATAAATTTTTATCAAAATTGAAAATATGGAAAATTTTCCTGTAGAAAAGTTTTCAAATAGAATTTATGTTTAGAAATTTTTTAGGTAGATTTTTTCTTTACAAAATTTTTAAATAAAATTTTTTTATCGAAAATTGTAAAAAAAAAAAATGTTTTAAATAATTTTTTTTTAAACAATTTTAGCAGAAATCTTTAAATATCATGACTTGTCATTAATACAGGAATTGGCTCATATTAAGGGCCAGTACAAAGTTAGAAATAGGAGAATATCCGGCCCCATTATTAAGTTAGAAATTGGCCTATATTAAGAGCCTCTATTAAGTCAGAAATTTGGTAATATCAGTCAAGGAATATCATGACTTCTAATTATTAAGAACTCAGGGCAAAGTAAGAGTCACTATTAAGACACACTATGAGAATAGAACTAGGATACATTAGGACCAAAGTTTTAGACAGACATTGTTTTTCATTAATGCCTGCTTCTAGAATAAGTCCAAAACTATAAATAGAATAAAAGTTAGTCATTGTAGTGATTAACCCTTTAGAAAAAAGTGATGTATTTTAGTTCAAAACAGATATTGACCTATATTAAAATTACGCTAAATAAAGAAATTCTTTATTTAGACGTACGATTAACACCGTTTTTAACCCCTAATTAAGGTACAAATAGTCCATATTTAGGCCACGATAAAAGTCGAAATTAATTAGTCCATACAATTAACCCCTTAAGGAGAAATGACGAATGTCGCCCTCAAACATTTTCTGTGCCAAATTCGAAATTGACGGGCTATGCCCGCCACATAATTAAATGTTTCAAAAGCAGTAGTAGTAAATTAAAATGTTTCTTCGAAATTAAATCGTGTCGCAAGGGGTTAAAGTAAAAATTGGTCTATATTAAGAGCTAAAATAATGTAGTTTTTGGGCTCTTAATCCCACGATTTGTGAACAAATTTGTCTATATTATGTGGCCACGATTAATTACTTTTCAAATCCACGTTTTAAGTACAAAATAGTCTATATTTAGACCTAAATTTGATGAAGATTTTGGTCTGCTTTTAATCTTATAATTTAAGTATAAAGATGACTTTATTAATGTCCATGATTTGAACAAGCGAGCCAAGCTGAGTCAGCTGCAAGTAAAGGCGACATGAGGACCTTATATAATATATCAAGGGCGTTGTGTGGCAAACCTACCTACACCAACAGTCCCATCCTGAGTAGTAGCGGTACACTTCTCTCAACCCCGGATGAACAATTAATACGATGGATGGAACACTTCCAGTCAACATTAAACAATCCCATTGGATTAGAAGCGCTGACGGAAGTGCAAAATGAAACCACCAATGACTCTTTATTCAATGGAATTTCAGACAGCCCACCAACGATACAAGAAGTAAAGAATGCCATTTAAAGCCTCAAGTGCAACAAGGCCCCGGGCAATGACAATATATCAGCAGAGATGCTTTTATGTGACGTTGAAGGATCGGCAAGACTGTGGCACCCATTTGTACGTAAAATATGGGAGAAGGAAGCTCTGCCAGCCTCCTGGAATGGAGTTATACTAGTCAAAAAGGTGACTCCAAAGACAGCAATAACTATAGGGGAATAACACTTCTTCCAATACCGAGCAAAATACTAAGTCGAGTAATTTTGAATAGAACGTCTCATGCAGTTTCTGAAACCCTACGCGAAAATCAGTTTGGGTTCCGAAAGAATAGATCTTGTGTTGATCTAATCAATACAGTAAGAATAGTACTGGAACAATATAATGAATTCCGCATCCCCATTCACCTAGCGTTTATAGACTTTATGAAGGCCTTCGACAGTGTTAATAGGAGCTATCTATGGAGAATTTTAGAAAACCGTCACATGCCAACGAAAATTCTAAACTTAATTCAGGCAATGTACGTGGACTTTAAATGTCGGGTTCTACATAAAGGTAAATTGTCTAATCCGTTCGAAGTTACTACTGGAGTAAGACAAGGATGTATCTTATCACCCATACTTTTTATCCTTGTCATGGATAATATAAAGCGCGCGGCACTGAATGGTAGACATGGTATCCAATGGACACCCTTTAAACAACTCGAGGACTTGGAATACGCCGATGACGTATGTCTTCTAAGCCAAAGCTCAGGCCACCATCAAGAAAACACTAGCGCTATTACTGTTGAATCTCGGGCAGCTGGGCTGAAAATCATTATTTCCAAGACAAAGATTATGTCTGGAGACTATGGCGCAAACCCGTCGCCACACATCAATGTAGATAACGAGGTTATTGGATTTGTAGGTAGCTTTAATTATCTTGGTAGTTTGGTATCTACAAAAGGTGGCGCTGACGAGGATATTGAATCGCGTATTAATAGGGCAAAATCTGCATTCGGCATTCTCCGAGCTATTTGGAAATCTCGGCAACTATCAACAACAACTACGTTACGAATATATAGCTCGAATGTCAAGTCCATCTTGTATTACATCTGCGAAACTTGGAAACGCACAAATGTCATCGATAAGCGCCTACAAACCTTTGCAAACAAATGCTTGCGGCAAATTCTTAATATATGGTGGCCAAATCGCATAAGAAATGAAGATCTACTAAACGCTACAAACCAAATCCCTTCTTCTATAGAGGTATGTCAACGGAAATGGCGGTGGATAGGCCACACACTTTGAAGGCCAAATACCAACATTGCTCAACAAGAACTTCGTTTTAATCCACAAGGAAGCGGCCGTTGTGTTGATGCACCAGCTAGAACGTGGAGAAGGTCAATTGATGCGGAGTTACCAGCAGCAAACTATTCATGGAATGATGTATGCTTAACATCTCGCAATAGAATTCGATATAAAACGATGGTTGAGGTACTATGCTCCACCGGGAGTCAAGGATAACAGAAGAAGAAGAAGAAGGTCCATGATTAAGATATACATAGCTTGATCAATAGATAAAAGTTAATATAAACCCCCCTACTCGATATTCACTTTCATCATAACTTAGATTTATTTATACCCATGATTAAAATATATAACGAGCTAGACTAACCCCCATAATAAAGCTATTCGCTGAATGACTAAATTTAAAATTTATAAGGAGCCCTGAGCTGTAGGATGTCCCGTGTAGTGGATTGAACCATAAGTGTTTTATTTTGTTGTACAATGTCGCTGTTTTTCTAAATTGTGCAGACATTATTGAGTCAACAAAGGCAAGACAGCTTGGTTTTGTTTAAGTGAAAACAATAGATACAACGCAATCGAAAAAACACTGTTGATGTTTATTAGGAAAAAGGACTTAAATCGAAATACAAAAAAAAAATTATTTAAAAACTGTTATTTTAAAGAGACATGGAAAAGCTTGACCCTAGAACGTCATCCTTCGTCAAAATGACTACGGAAAATTTTATTTTCAAATTAAAACAAAAAAAGAAGGCTATAATATGTTAAGTTTTTATTAATAATTAAGAAATAAACAAATGAATTTCTTAAAATATTTATTAAAAAGAGTCTATTAATATATAAGAAAATTATTTTGGCATCCATTTTTGCTCACGAAGAGTTTTATAGTCTCTTGAAGTATGCGTAGTCAAAATGACGAAGGATGACATTAGTGTATGTAAAATAAGGATGACGTTCCAGGGTTAATAAATATATCCAAAAATTCTTCTGTAGTTGTCTTGAAAATTTTTATTTAAAAATAAATTTCAAAAGATTTCCAATTTTGTTTTAAGTCCTTTAGCCAAAAGTCCTTGGATATATAAGTAGTTTCAACAATGAACTAAATCGATTGGCAAACATAAGCGAATGTAAAATATTTAATTTCAAAAATCGAAAACTTTATCAATGTCTTCTTTTAAATTATTTTGCTGTTACTAAACTCCGTCTTTTCTATTCTTTTTTTTTATAAATGCTTCAGGTATTTGCGTGCTTTAATGTAATTGTTTAAAATGTCAGTAAGAGAAGAAATGTTTTCCAATTTCCTGGCATTACAGTTTATAAAACATTTTAATCCTTAAAGTGAAAGATTACCTAACAGCTTAAAGATAGGATTCTTTTTTTTTCAAATTAAATTCAGGGGAGAGTACAAAAGACAGTGGAGCTGATGAATATAAAAGTGGCTAAGATAAGGCCATAGGCAGAGGAATATTCAAAGGTAGATAAACAAGAATCGGCGTCATGCTATAAAACTTTATAGGTAAATGGATCAGAATTTGTTAACAGTTTTAAAATTTGGTATAAACATGTCAAGATAAACGTTATCAGTTATACTGATATTTTATTGCTTTAGAATAAATAAAAATCAATAATTCTATCAATATATAATACCAAACTACCCCACTGTGCCTTACCTATTTCAGCAATTACAGCATATGTTTATTTTCCTTCTCTCCTTTTGGCTTCAAATAATCTTTTACTGTTTATTTTCCTACTGTTTTCATATGTTTAAAAGTTTAGCTTCACCAACATTTTTTTTTTTTTTTTGGGGAAAGTAAAATATTTCCATTTAAAAACGTAGTATCTTTCTAATATGTTTTCCTTAGTTCAAGGTTTTTTTGTCACACACACTCCCAGCACAACACACACATACAGAAAATACATCAAGTAAATCTCCCTAATTTGCATTTAATTTGTGTTGACATAACATCTCGAATCTAGAGGGGGGGAAATTTTAAATTAAGTTTATACAACTTTTTTATGTTTAATAAGTTTTTCTCTACTTTCTTCCTGTTTCTTTTTGGTAGTAGCAAATTTTTGATTATAAATAAATTTTTGTTTGTAAATAAATTTTTGTTTGATTATAAATAAATTTTCTGGAAGCTGGTATAAGTTATTGGTAATTGTCTAGAATTTTCTATGCATTCATTAAGTCAAAAGGGAATTGGTAAGGGGAAATTTTGGATGTAGAAATTATTTTAAATTAGGGTTCAATTATTTGCTAATTTACAATGAATAAAGGTTGATGATTTGTATGTGCATATATACGTACATATACAAATTAGCATTTAAAATATCGAACATTAATTAAGAAAATGAGCTAATAAATATGTTAGCAAATTTTGCCAAATTCATTTAGCAAAATTTTTCTATAAGAAAAATTTTTTGCAAAATTTTTCTATAAGAATTTTTTTTTAGGAAAAATTTTCTATGAGAAAAATTTTTAAACAAACTTTTTCTATCAGAAAAAGCAAAATTTTTCTATAAGAAAATTTTTTTAGCAAAGTTTTTCTATAAGAATACTTTTTGCAGCAAAATTTTTCTATAGGAAAATTTTTTTGAGCAAAATTTTTCTATAAGAAAACGATTTATTAAAAATTTTTCTACAAAAACTACATTTTTGCAAAAGTTCTCTATAAGAAAATTTTTTTAGCAAAATATTTCGATTAGAAAAATTTTTTCAGCAAATTTTTTCTATAAGAAAAATTTTTTTACAAAAAATTTTAATAAACTTTTCTATAAGAAAAATTTTTTTAGCAACATTTTTCTATAAGAAAATTTTTTTTAGCAAATTTTTTCTATTAGAAACAGTTTTTTAGCAAAATTGTTTTAGCATAATTTTTCTATAAGAAAATTTGTTTTGCAAAACTTTTTTATAAAAAATATTTTTTGAGCAAAATTTTTCTATAAGAAAAATTTTTTTCTATCAGAAAAATTTTTCTTAAAGAAAAATTTTTTAGAAAAATTTTTCTATAAGAAAATTTGTTTGAGCAAAATTTTTCTATAAGAGCAATTTTTTTTGCAAAATTTTTCTAAAAAAAAATTGTTTTAAGCACAATTTTTTTATAAGAAACATATAAGAACATTTTTTTGAGCAAAATTTTTCTATAAGAAAAATTTTTTGAGCAAAATTTTTATATCAGAAAAATTTTTTTAGCAAAATTTTTCTATCAGAACATTTTTTTTAGCAAAATTTTTCTATCAGAAAAATTTGTTTAACAAAATTTTTCTATAAGAAAAATTTTTTGAAAAAAAATTTTTTGAGCAACATTTTTCTATAAGAAAAATTTTTTGAGCAAAATTTTTCTATAAGAAAAACTTTTTGAGCAAAATTTTTCTATAAGAAAAATTTTTGAGTAAAATTTTTCTATAGGAAAAATTTTTTGAGCAACATTTTTCTATAGGAAAAATTTCTTGAGCTAA
The DNA here is from genome assembly GCA_933228675.1 of Stomorhina lunata. NCBI lineage: Eukaryota > Metazoa > Arthropoda > Insecta > Diptera > Rhiniidae > Stomorhina > Stomorhina lunata. The sequence goes on from OW121743.1 coordinate 66,561,983, forward strand.
ATTTTTCTATAAGATTTTTTTTTAAATTTTCTATAACAAACATTTTTTTGAGCAAAATTGTTTTAGAAGAAAAATTTTTTGAGCAAAATTTTTTTATAAGAAATATTTCTGAGCAAAATTTTTCTATAAGAATATTTTTTTCTACAAAAATTTTTTTTATGAGAAAAATTTTTTTAGCTAAATTTTTCTATAAGATAATTTTTCTATAGGAAACATTTTTTTGGAGAAAAAATTTTCTTAGAGCAACATTTTTCTATAAGAAAAATTATTTGTGCAAAATTTTTGTATAAGAAGATTTTTTTTAGGGAAATTTTTCTATAAGAAAAATTTTTTTTAGCAAAATTTTTTTTAGCAAAATTGTTCATTAAGAAACATTTTTTGAACAAAATTTTTCTATAACAAAAATTTTTTTATCTAAATTATTCTATAAGATTTTTTTTGAAAAAATTTCTATAAGAAACAAAAATTTTTCTATAAGAAATATTTTTGAGCAAAATTTTTCTATAAGAAAATTTTTTTTACCAAAATTTTTCTATGAGAAAAATTTTTTTAGCTAAATTATTCTATAAGAAAATTTTTCTATAGGAAAAATTTTTTTGGAGAAAATTTTTCTGTAATAAAAAATTCTTTAAGCAAAATTTTTCTATAAAAAAATTTTTTTAGCAAATTTTTTCTATAAGAAAAATTTTTTTAGCAAAATTTTTCTATAAGAAAAATTTTGTTAAGCAAAATTCTTCACTAAGAAACATTTTTTTAACAAAATTTTTCTATAAGAAAAATTTTTTGAGCAAAACTTTTTTGTAAGAAAACTATTTTTTAAGCAAAATTTTTCTTTAAGGATAATTTTATGAGCGAAATGTTTCTATAAAAATATATTTTTGAGCAAAATTTTTCTATAAAACAAAAAAATGTTGCCAACATTTTTTTACCAAAAATTTTTGTAGTAGAAAAATGTTTCGACAAATTAATAATTTGTTCTGGAGTATGTACAGATGATGATATTAGATGTTTGCATTAATTGTTGTTCTGAAAAAAATACTCCTCTAAAAATTCTTCAAACAGCATCGCCTTTCGTTGACGGATTATGTCTTTCAAAATTACTTGATATGGTTCATATTTTGCGATCCATGTTTTCTTGCTACACAAATTTCTGTAATAAAATTCAATTTGATTTTTTTTTTTTTTTGAAAAAAGCTAAATTATTTTCCGAACAACGCAATATTTATTTGAATGCAAAAAAATTATATTTAAATTATTAACATATTCAGAGAAACATTAAAAATAAACCAATATAATTTTCTAATATCCCGTCAGTTTTAATAGTGCATAATTTCCGGTGTTATTGCACTTTTTTGATTCTATATTACTGCACTAATTTAAAAGTTGAATGAACGAACCCCTTAAATATTTTCTCTGTAACATATTTACCGGAACTTTTTTGAAATCTTCTTGGTATACGAAATTTCTTTGCGTGCAATTTAAACATTTGGACTTACACTTGCATTTTTATGTGTTTTAGTATATGGCATCGTACATTTTATTATTTTTATTACTTATATGCACACAATAATACACACAACAGCAGAAGAAATGCACACGAATGTATCGACTTAAAGGTTACTCCAAAGACTCTACAATATAAAGATGTTGCACTTCCATACATGATTGGTAGTTTTGTAATGAGAGAAAGCTAAGGCACACACACGTGCTCTTGAAATGTATATTTGCTCGTGCGTTTTTGTTTTTTTTTTCATTGTTCTTTATCCACTTTCATTTTAGGTTAAACATAAAAAAACGTATGGAGTGTAATATATTTAAAATACATTGTCTTTATTTACCCCAGATAATTAGTCTATTATAAAATAATTCAGTTTAAATAGGTGTAACCTATGAAGATCCCTGTATTTAGTTCTATGGAAGCTGGTCTACCAGGGAAGGGCAAGATAATTTTTATTTAATTCTCAAAATTTGAATCGTTCCTAAATCTTTTAAACTTTTCTAATCTTAACAATACCAACTCCTTCAACGATGACATGGAGTTTCCTACTAACGACAAGTACTTAACTTTTTCCTAGAAATAGAAAGAACACTTTGTGATTGCCTTTTTACTCCTTGACATCTTACAAGGAGTTAAAAGGCAATCACAAAGTGTTCTTTGTCTTCTTAGAATTAGACGGGACGGCTTGTATCTCAGAAATATATTGTACCCATTTCAGTAACAATATCCATTAAGAAATGAAGGTTTTCAGATCGGGTTTTTCAAGAGTGAGAGATAGAGTTGTCAGTCGTCTTCGAAGCGTTCAAGGCCAAGCTCTCAGTTCAGGTACAGTTCTTGAAGGAAAAGTTTGGATCACTAAGACGCTGACAAAAGTTTCAAAGGTGATACAACGAGGAAGCCATTGGCCACTGTTGAGACAAAGGAAAGACGAAGAAAGACCTAAGTCTGGGCTTACCAAGTAAAGGGCGATCATAATTATTTCTTGGTAACCAAAATCCCTTACATGATCTAATTTACAATTGGATGCCGTAAACCCAAATTGGTTTTATAACGGCCTTGTACAAGAGGAGGTTGTATTCTAGGTCTAGGGAAGACCGTCTACTTATTAACCAATAAATTTGGTTAGTCTTCAGTTTAATTTGCACGATTTTTAATTCCATATGATGGGCCCAAGTCAAACGACGATCTAGGTGAACACCAAGGTACTTAACTTTTGTCTCTTCAGGAATATGGACATTGTTGATATTAACTGGTGGACAATTTTCTATTCTTAACGTAAATGTAATATGACATTTTGTGGGATTCACTTTAATTTTCCACTTGTTCAACCATTTCTCTAAGTCATAAATATGGGCTGTAGACGTTCAGATGCTATAACACGATCTTTGTGAACACTTATGAAGGCTGTATCATCTGCCAATGTAGGCGTGTGAGTAAACGAACTTGTTGGCATATCAGAAGTATACAGTAGATAAAGGAGAGGTCCTAATATACTGCCCTGTGGTACACCAGAACAGATCATTTTATGTGACGGGAAAACGTCTTTCGATTTGATTCGGAAGATTGACTCGGAGTAATGTTACAATTTTATGAATTAGACCAGTGTACCATACTTTATTAAAAGCTTGGGAAATGTCTATAAATAATGCCGAGCAATACTGCTTGCTCTCAAAACTTTTCTGTATAAGAGACGTAATGCGGTGAACTTGCTCAATGGTGCCATGTTTTCTTCCAAAGCCAAACTGGTGGTTAGGGATGCTACCGTTTGTTCGCTAGATGGTTTAATAAATATTCCAAAAGTAATTTTTCAAACAGTTTAGATAAAATTGATAATAAGCTTATAGGACGATAAGATGCTACCTGGCTCTCATTTTTTCCTGGCGTAGGTATCAAACCAAAATGAGATTAGAATCGCTATAAATCGACTAAAAAATAACAAAGCTGCGGGTGCCGATGGTCTTCCTGCTGAGCTTTTTAAGGCCGGAGGAGATGAGTTGATAAGGCTTATGTCCCAACTTATAGAAGCAATATGATCAGAAGAATACATGCCAGACGATTGGAATCTTAGTGTCATTTGTCCTGTGCACAAAAAAGGAAATAAAACTGTGTGTGCAAATTACAGAGGGATAAGTCTCCTCTCAATTGCATATAAGATTCTATCGACCATACTGTGCGAAAGGCTTAAGCCCAAAATTAACGAAATAATTGGGACGTACCAATGTGGCTTTAGACCAGGTAAATCAACCACTGACCAGATCTTTACTCTACGTCAGATCCTGGAGAAGACCCAAGAGAAACAAATTGACACGTATCATCTCTTTGTTGACTACAAAGCAGCTTTTGACAGCCCGATACGGAAGAAGGTGTTTGAAGCAATGTCTGAGTTCGGCATCCCCACGAAGCTAATAAAGTTATGCAGGATGACACTAACTAATACAATATCATCTGTTAAGATAGGTAAGAACCTATCAGAGTCTTTCATAACTAAACGGGGTTTCAGACAAGGTGATAGTCTATCATGTGATCTCTTCAATATTGTGCTAGAGAAAATCTTACGTGATGCAGCAGTTAATACAAGTGGTACAATCTTCAATAGAAAACATATGCTACTCGCGTATGCCGATGACATTGATATTATGGGGCGCACTTTACGCGAGGTAACTGCCGCCTTTTCCAATATCGAGAAGAAATCAAACAAAATGGGTTTAGCTGTAAATGAATCAAAAACAAAACTGATGGTTTCTTTAGGCAGACAGACCATTAGAATTGGATCACATGTGCCCGTAGAAAACTATAGTTTTGAAGTTGTAAAAGAATTTGTATACCTTGGTACCGCTGTGAACATCAACAACGATATAAGCTTTGAAATTAAACGTAGAATAATATTTGCCAATAGATGCTATTTTGGCCTAAGCAAACAGCTAAGAAATAAAGTCCTCTCCGTAAGAACTAAAATTACGCTCTATAAAACGCTTATACTACCCGTGTTACTGTATGGTGCAGAATCATGAGTACTTGCACAGGCAGATGAAGCTATCCTTGGAGTGTTTGAGAGGAAAATCCTACGAAAAATATTTGGACCAGTCTGCGTCAACAATGAGTTTCGACATCGAATGAATCATGAGCTGTATGAGTTATATGCTGACATAGACATAGTAAAATGCATTAAGCAACAACGGCTGCGCTGGCTAGGACATGTTGTGCGAATGGATGAAAATACTCCGGCAAGAAAAGTGTTTGATAATGATCCTGAGCGAACTCGTAGAAGAGGGCGCCCAAAACTTCGATGTAAAGACCAAGTAGAAGAAAATCTTTCAAAACTTGGCATAAGAAATTGGAGAATATGCGCACAAGATAGAAGCACACAGGTTGTTACAATAGGCCATTTAAGTAAAGTAAGTAAGTAGGTATCATTATAATTTCGGATAACTTCCAGATTTTTGGATAGTAACCTATACATAGTATGGAATTAAAAATTATAAGAATGAATCTTTGAGCTGAATTTGGTAGGAAACCAATCATTGTGGTTGTAATTTTATCATTTCCAGGAGATTTCCCTGGCTTAAGGCATTTAATTGCAGTTTTCACTGCAGGAAGACGAAGTCTTAATGGATTGGAAACCATTTCATCAATATTGGGTGTAGCAATGACGAAACTTGTAATATTTGGAGTAAAGACATCTTCTAAGTGATTAGCAAATGCCTCAACTTTTTCAGTTGTATTTTTAGCCCATTGGCCATTTTGCAGGCGAATTAACGATTCATATGCAATTGGACATTGCATGCCTTTTGCAGCCTTCCATAAACTGTAGTTATTTTCCCTACTAGGGCCTAAGGAATGTAAATAGTTCCTGAAGTTTGACTCTTTTTGTTTTTTCAATGCGAAACGCAATTTTTTTTGACATTTAAATTTTAAAATAAATTAATTCATTGTGTTGCCTTATCTTACAAAACAATTAAGTATCAATAAAATTACTTGGGTAAACTTGCAGTACTGACATACAAATAATCTAAATTCGAATTTTAAAATCGAAACTACAATAAACTGAATTCCGTATTTTATTTCTTCAGAAACGAAATACTAAACCAATTTAATTTTCTCAAATTCTTTTAATATTTTTTCTTAAAGTGAAATTGAATTCGTATGTTTTGTTTTTTATTTATTTAATATTTGATCCATTCATTAAAATTGGTCTTAGTTTTTTTTTGGAATCTGATGAAGTAAAACAAAAATACGGGAATGTTATCATCGGAATGCGTAAGATATCTGTTTATTTATATGTAATTAAATAGTATAAAATATTTTCTTCCCTAATCGTGGTAATACTAATGTGGCGTATACTTGATTTATTTGTTATTTTGTGCTTATCACTCATACGTACTGATATAACCTTTCAAGTAATGTGTTAAAATATACATACATAAGTCAAATGTTGTAGTATGAGTATGTGAATACGGAAAGCTTCAAGACTCATTTTCCAATGGAATCAATTTATTCGTTCATACTTTAATTTAGTTTTAGATAATAAAGTCTTTGAGAGTTTTTTATAATCTTTGCAATAAATGTAATCATTTAAATTTAATTATTATATTGATGCCAAAAATTGCTTCTACTTACCCTAACTAACCACATTTATTTATAACAAGTAAGAAAGTGCTATAGTCGGTCAAGCGCGACCAAATTATACCCTTCACCACTAAGGTCAAATGTATTTGTTTTCCTGTGTCTTATATTCTTTCGGCTCTAACGATTTTTATAAAATTTGGACAGTGGGTACTTTTTTTGATGTAAAGGTCGAGTAAGAAAGGACTTTTGGAACTTTTGCCTTTAAAAAGGGTAAAAACGGGTAAAAAGGGGAAAAAATGGAAAATGCTATATCTACTTAAGTAATAGGCATAGAAACAAAATTTAAACTATGTTTTGAATAACTGTTAAAATAAGTGGACAGGTGTTTGGTACTTTTTTCAATCTATGCCCGATAAGGGGTAAAAAAGGGTGAAAATAGCTTTTTGGTACCATTTCTAAGCCACTCTTATCTTTTGAACCAAATAATATAGAAAATAATTTTGTAATGCAATCAATAAATGTGAGAAAAATATTGAAAACGTATTTGGTACTTTTTTGATTTCGGGTGCCAAAATGGGTTAAAAGGGGATAAAATAATAACATAACATCTCATGAAATAATATGAATAGGAACAATATGTTAACTGCGTTTTTATAAAAAGTACTGAATTCAATTGGTATCAAGTAACAAATATGCATATGTAACTTTTTAGAAATTAGGGCATAAAAAGGGAAAAAATTGGTAAAGTTATAACTTTTAAACAAATGAATGTTTTTCTGTCTGTATGTCCTTTATAGAATAGTAAACTATGCATTTAACCATGTTATACTCATGCAATGATCTTTAGCTAAAGTTGTTGCGTATGCGACGATGGAAGTTTTTAATTTGAAATCACTATCCGACAGGTGGCGCCACTGAAAATTACTGAAAAAAAATTAAATTAAATCGTAAACTGTGCATTTGATGATGCTATGATCTTCAGTAAAGTTGTTGAAAATGAGCCGGCAAAGGTTTTTAATTGGTATGCAAAATTTCCCATAGGTGGCGCCACTGAAAATTACTTAAATTGAATTAAATCGTAAATTGTGCCTTTTGTCAGGCTGTGATCTTTAGCAAAATTGTTATTCATAAGCCGACGAAGGTTTTTTATTTGGTATGAACAATTTCCGATAGGTGGCGTCACTGAAAATTACTCAAAGTGAATTAAATCGTAAGCTGTGCATTTGATCATGCAATAATCCTAAGCAAAGTTGTTGCACATGAGTCGACGAATTTTTCTTAGTTGCTATGAACAATTTTAGATAGGTGGCGCCACTGAAAATTACTCAAAATTAATTAAATCGTAAATTGTGCCCTTTATCAGGCTATGATGTTTAGCAAAGTTCTTGCTCAAATAGTTGAAGGTTTCTTATTTGGTTTGAACAATTTCAGATAGGTGGCGCCACTAAAAATTACTCAAAATTAATTAAATCGTAAATTGTGCCTTTTATCAGGCTATGATCTTTAGCAAAGTTCTTGCTCAAGTCGACGAAGGTTTCTAAGTCTGTATGACAAATTTCCAAAATTATTCATATTTAACTATGCATTTGATCATGTGTTGATAAGACAAAATGAATAAAATGATTCAAAATTAATTGGCTATTTGTGTACCGTCTTTTCTCTAAATTTATTTTAATTGGTTAGTACTTTGTAAAATAAAATATACGCCCAGGTACTAAAGACGAATATTTGCTAAATTTTGCCATTATACAAACATTTTCTCAAAACTTATATATTAAAGCAATTTTCGTCATTTGGACTTATATGAGAGCTAGGATCAAATGTGTACCGATTATCTCGAAATTTGGCAAAATTGATTACAGCTATTCCAAGAATTATGTATGCAAACAATAAACCTAAAATTCCCATTATCTTCCCACCTACCAGCATTTGAGTGATTTTCTTTCATTTTGTGGGTTTTGATAGAAGATTTGTATGAGAGCTATGGTCAGTAACTGTTTTAAATTTCAAGAAAAAATATTGGTATTTCTGGCCAATATATTAATTCTAGGAAGTGGGACCTATAGGAGGTACCATAAATAATGGACCGACTTTAAAGAATTTCAACAGCAATGGTTCCACCATCAACAAAATTATCTGTGCCAAATTTCATAAAATTATCTTTAGAATTGCGACCTGTACTTTGATTACATTGTCTACATGGGGGTCCAGCCAGCCGTCCAGACGGACCGACGGACTGACATCGCTAAATCGACTCAGGAAGTGATTCAATGCCTATTGGTATACTAAGGGGCGAGTGTAAGACAAATATTATGTATGCGTTACATACATCAGCACAAACTTATAATACCCTTTTCACCTGTGGTAGTGAAGGGTATAAAAAATCATGACCTCCATTTAGGTTACCTTCCCTCTATCAAAATAAGTACAAAAGTTAAACATTACGAATTTGTGTCAAAAATATCATAAAAAAGAAATATAAAAGAATTTAAGAAGAAAAAATCGTTAGCGAAACACAGAAAAAACGGACATAAAAACAAACAATAAAACTAAAGCAAATACACAAACAAACACATGCATGCAATTGAAGTAAAAATAAAGCCATTAGATTTTTAATAGGAAAAACGAAGAAATAAGAAGTGAAGAAATAAGAAAACAAATAATTCAATATAATGCTTTTCTTAGTTTAGATATCAAATTGAACACAACTTTTTGCTTAATAAAATTCCAATAAATTTTCCAAGACAATATTGTTGGCTTCTACCAAAAAAAGAAGATAATAAATCTCTAAAATAATTAATGAAAATATTTTAAATAAATAAAATACAGCTGCCTAAAATAAAATTGATAATGATAATTTAATTAGGCCACAGAGAAAAAAAGAATAATTAAAATAAAATATAAAATTCAAGAAATAATTTATTTAACACCGAAATAAAGGTATTGGTGTAATTAAAAATTAATTCCTAGAAATTTATTCTGTTAAGCCAGACCATGACTTAACAGCGACATCTGGAAAAACATCAACATCTCGACGAACGCAACAACATTAATATAAAATAATATTAAATAAATCTTGCTATTTAAATAATAAATAGCTGTTAAGATAAATAACTTAGATTTTACGAAAATTTTCAAAGCAAAAAAAAAAAGAAAGAAAACCTAAAATCAGTTTTAAAATTACAAACAACAAGACTTTATGTGAGTGTCTTGTTGTGGTTCTAAACAAGTTTTTGTGTGTCTATATAAGTGTTTTTTGGAAATAAGTGTCTTTGTATTTGACAGATTGTGTAAACTGCTGCTAAATTTGCTGGTACTCTTCTTACGCATACAACTACAGCAGCAACGTCTAAAAAATCTTTGTAAACCAGCAAATGTTATTTTAAATAAATTTCTAGCACGTTAATTTAACTTGTTTGTGTATTCTAATGGCATTGTTAGCGGAAAAATTAATCACATCTAACGGAAGCAACACTACAACAGTAGCACAATTAACATGGCCAACATCACAACAACAGTCTTGCCAACAGCATCATCATCTACTTCCTTCTTCTCCTTCCGCTACTTCATTAAAACAAAACATTAACAACAACCACAACAAGGACAGCGGCATCAGCAGCAGCAGCAACAACAACATCAGACATCAGTTACCCAAGCAAATGTTTGTCAGTAGCAACAATAAGACAAAAACCTCAATATATTCCAGCTCAATCATGAATTCTTCCTGGCTTGTTGTAGTCTATTTAGTGGCGGTCCTGACCTTGCTTCCCCTCACCGTAATGGCCAATCGTAAGTTTCAAATTGTTTCTAAATAATTTCTACTTTTGTAGATTTTACTTTAATTTTTTGTTTTATGGTTTTTCCTTTTTCGTTTACGTTAAAATTATTTAAAGAGTGCTCTAAATAAAATTTGTAGTTGGATTTTCTTAAATAAAAATCAAACCTTTTAATATAAAAACTCTACAAAATACGCAAATATAATGGCATATTATACAAAATCATTTAGCATTAAAATGTTTACTTAGTACTCGGGTTTTGCAAAATTATCGACTTTTTTCGGAAACCCTCCCATTAAAGATTTTACAGTTGCTTCTGATACCTTTTTGGAGCATGTGTTCCACCTGCGCTTAAAATCGGACATGTTCTTGGAAATCTTTCCTGTGTTCTTCAATTCCTTTTTTACCAGAGCCCAATACCTTTCAACAGGCCGAAGTTCTGGACAGTTAGATGGATTTGCCTCTCGTGGTACAAAAATTACATTATTCTTTGAGTACCACTCAAGTGCCTTTTTTCCATAATGGCATGATGCCAAATCGGGCCAAAAAAATTTTGTCACTCTGTGCTCTCTTAAAAAGGGTAACAACCGTTTTTGTAGGCACTCCTTTATATAAATTTCTGTGTTTATTGTGCCAGATGCCACAAATACTTTACTTCTTTTGCCACAACTGCAAATAGCTTGCCACACGAGAAACTTCTTAGGGAATTTTGTTTGTTTTTTTTGCGCGAAACTCTTGCCGAACATTGCCCCGTTTATCAGCAACATAAAAATATTGACCAGGAAGTTGAGAAAAGTCTGCCAGTAGGTATGTTTCATCATCCATCACACAACAGGTGTATTTTTTTATAAAATCAGACTTCAATTTTTTCGCTCGTTTTTTTGCTTCTAAGTTCTTTATAGCATTGCGATCTGGAACCTTTTAGACTTTGTATGTCTTCAGTCCAGCATAAGCTTTGACTCTATGTGCAAAATTCGTAGAACATTTCACAGCACGAGCTGCTTTTCTTAAAGAAGTGTTAGGCGCTCTTCGAAAGAGTCGCTCGACTTCTTTTGCCTTACCAATATCTGTAGGACCTTTTTTCCTACCTGATCCAGGTTTTTCTTCAATGCTCTGGTTTTCCTTATACCGTCTGACGGCATTAGAAACCGTTCGAGGGTCAACTTTCAAATTTTTATCTATTTTTTTAAAAGTCCATGACGGATTTTTTTGAAAAGTTTTAATTATATTTTCACGAACTTTTTTTTCGCAGTCCATTTTGATTGAAATAACTATTGAAAATTAATAATTTCTAAAATAATAGTATCTGACATATCTATAGAAACTAACTTGATCAAAAAATAAATTATTTCTTGCACTATGGATAAATTTTGTCTAAAATAGTAAATGCATATTTTTTTTAGAACACTCTTTACTTCAAAATTTTAATCTCATTTTCATATTTTTTATCCTAAATATTATTTTAAGTGTTTGCAATTTATTACTTTGTTTTATGTCATATTTTTTTGATAACGAAAAGTGGGATCAAGCATTGATACAGTGGGATCCAAGCAAATGTGAATGAAAAGATTTTATGGATTTGTTTAAGGAATTAAATTATTTAAATAAGGATTTTGATTCAAGCTCAGACTGAGTTGTAATATTGCAGATGTATTCACCAGCTAGCCGGACTTATTCAGTTTAAGAACTTCTACGCACTGAACTATTAAGTGTGACATATTAATCCTTTTGCATGCCTTGGATTTATGCACTTTCTATGATACTCAAAAAGAATGGGGATATATTAAGAATGTCTGTCATTCCGTTTGTAATTTCTTTAATGTTGGCTCAAAAACCAAAAGGGATATATATTCTGAATCCTTATGAAATTCTAAGTCGATTGAGTGATGTTCGTCTATATGTCTGTCTTTTGTGTTACAGTTATCTTATAGAGAATACTTTTGTATAATAACTATTCTATAGAGAATACTTTTGTATAACAGTTTTCGTATAGAAAATACTTTTGTATAACAGTTATCCTCTAGAAAATACTTTATAACAGTATAACAGTTATCCTATAGATAGTATTTTTGTGTAATAGTTCTCCTATAGACATTACTTTTGTATAGTATACAAAAGTTTTCCTAGAGAGAATAATTTTTTATAATAGTTTTCCAAAAGAGTGTTTCTGTATAGAATAATTAAGTTTGTTAATTTTTTTTTAATATACAACAATACCCAGTAAAACTTTTCATCACCAAATAATGAATTAAACAGTTAAACTATTGAACACGAACTACTTACTCATTCGCTGTTTAAGTCATTACATTAACATGGGGATGTCATTGGAGGCAAGTACTTACCAATTGCAGAAAAGTAATGACTTGGGTAAGCAATTTGAAAGCAACAACAACAACAGCAACAACTTTTTTGTTGTTGTTTTATTAAAAACATATATTTTTAAACGAAATACAAAAATTTTTTTATGATCCCATGGGAGCTCGAACCCAGACCCTCCGACTGCTAGGCAGAGACTCTTCCACTGAGCTACTTCATATGTAGAAAACTTAGCAACTTATAATTAATATAAACAATTTCTATTTTTAGATCCAAAATCATGTGAAAATAACTTTGTTTTTCCCTGCTTTTTTTTTTGCTTTGTTGTAATTTTTGGAAAAATATTTTTATACGATTTTTTGTAATTATTTTAAAACTTTTTTAAAATTATTGTAAAACTTAAACAATTTAAATCTTCTTTTTTGTTTAAGTTTTTACTTTTACTTACTTAAATGTTACAACCTGTTAAGGTCAAAGTCCGAGCATATTTTAGAATTCTATGGATTTCGATCTTGTGCGAATATTCTCCAACTTTATAGGCCAAGCTTTGAAAAATGTTCCTCTACTTGGTATTTCTATAGAAGTTTCGGACATCCTCCTCTAACATTAGGTAGTGGGACATTTCAATTCTAATTTTATCCTCTTCATTGTATTTTTATTTTCAAGAGAGGGTTACTAGCCCGTAATCCTAAACCATTTTTATCGATCTTATGGGACAACTCTCGGACCATGTTAACTCACAATATGAATGGGTGTTAAACTACTATTTTTTCATTAACGTGAGTTAGTTTTACAAGTTTTTTTTTTACAGAAGATAATATTTATGTTCTTAAAATTCAAAAATCATTTAAAAAGACTCTTTTAATTAAAAAAAAAAAACTAAAAAAATTGTTGCCCTTGATGGGATTTGAACCGGGGCCATTCAGTTTAAATTGCCATCTTAATTACAAATAAGTACTTCTGTAATAACTTATTATTTATTCGGATGGTATGTTGTAGTCGTTACAAGGAAACCAGTTATCAGAGTACTTGCCATTACCAAAGTTTTGCTGGGATAGGTTTTGACAATTTTTTCTATAGAAATCAATTTACTAAATTTCGAGATAATCGGTTCATATTTGATCCTAGCTCTTATAAAATTTCGGAAATAGCATAAAAATATATGTATAAGTCTTGAGAAAATGTTTGTCTGGGAAATATTTGATTTTATACACGAAAAAGAACAGGCCCTTGGCCTTAGTGGTGAAAGGTATAGTATGGTCGGACTATAACATTTTCTTAATTGTTTTTTAAAGAAATTTTGTTTTGCCAAATTTTTGTATAAAATAATTTCTAGAACAGATTGGAACAGGAATAGAAAATTTGAAAAACCTTTTTAAACAAAATTTTTTTATAGAAACATTTGTCGCCTAAATAAAAGTCAAAAAATTTTTAATAAATTTTTATCGAAAAATTTGTCACTTATTTTTATACCCACCATCAAAAAATTTGGGGTACATTAAGATTGTCATTCCGTTTGTAATTTTATTAAAATTGGCTTAAAAATTCAAGAACGATATACATTCTGAATCTTTATGAAATTCTAAGACGATTGAACGATGTCCGTCTGTCTGTCCGTCCGTCCGTCCGTCCGTCCGTCTGTCTATCTGTCTGTCTGTTGAAATCACGATAACGCCTAAGCTAACTCACTGAAACTTAGTAAAAACATTCTTCATCTATTAGAAAATTTTGGTATTGAAATTGGGCAAAATCGGCTAACATTTGACCATAGCTCCCGTATAACCTCGCCTAGGCTAATCGCTTATTTGCTAATAAATAACAAACTATAATAGCTATAAAGATAAAATTTGGTATATAGAAATGAGCCATAGGCAGCATATACAATTTCATCAAAATCGGTTCACAATTAGGCATAGCTCCCATACAAAAAACTTACGGAAACAGCCTAAATTTCACCCAAAATATACTTAAATGCCAATAATTCAAAAATTGTAACAGATATAACCACTAAATTTAGCACAAGGAAGTCTTATATCAATGCCAGCCAGTGTGCGAAATTTTGTCACAATCGGTCACCATTTGACCATAGTTTCTATATAAAAAATATACGGAAACACAAAAATACAAAAGAAAATACGGTTTACGGACAGACGGACAGTCCGTCAGATAAAAGCGCGATAACTCCTTAACTATAAGAGCTAGAGAAACAAAATTTTACAAAAATATTTTTGATATGCTATAAAAGTTGTGCGCGTAAAATAGGCGAAATCGGGTTACATTTAGTTAGAGCTCCCATATAACCCTACCCCGGAAATCAGACTTTGCTGATAAATTGAATACAATTGTAATATCTATGACAACTAAATTTAGAACAGATAAGTTTTATCCAACTTTTAGTCAGTATGTAGAATGTTATAGGAATCGGTCCGTATTTGATTATAGCTTTAATATAAAAACCGCTCCCGGAAACCACTATTTTGCGACAAATGTCAGTTAAAAGCTATTAAATTATAAACTGTAATAGCTATGACCACTTAGATTTGAACAAATATACTTTATATAAATACCAGCCAGTATATACAATTTTGTGACAATCGGTCAACATTTGGCTATAATTCTTATATATATAACTTCCCCTTTTTATACCCTTCACCAATAGGCGAAAGGGTATTATAAGTTTCTGATTCCGTTTGTAATTTTTTTCTTAGTGATCGTAGACCCCATAAAAATTATACCGATCGACTCAGAATCGGGAGGATAATCGATTAAGCGATGTCCGTCTGTTTGTCCGTCCGTCCGTCTACCTGTCTGTCCGTCCGTCCGTCCGTCCGTCTACCTGTCTGTCCTTTTTTCTGTTGTAGTCAAGTTTTGGAGTTTTTGGAGCTCAGGGTGGGACGATTTCCTAAAATTTTTTGTAAAATGCATATGGGTATACCTTCCAGGAGCTCCACAAATCTGATTTTAGCAGACAGACACATTGCATTTATCTTAATTTTATGTCTGACTTTTGAACTTTATGATAATATTTGAAGTATGAAACACAATTGGAACGAACGACCAATTTTTCGGAACGAATATTCGTCGTTAGAAATATAACATATGGACTTATATGAGTGTGCTCACAATTGATGGGTGCGACGAAATTCGTCGTGCGTACCGAACAGTGCGATAGGTTTATTTCTATTTCATACGCAGAAGAACGACGACTAAACTGGATTGGAGTGGCTGTATTTCAACTTCTGTTGTAAAATATTGGAATTTATATGTGTTCTTGTTAAATATGGTCACCTTATAAAATGTAAACAAAAAATTATTTATTTCAAATTAAATTATTTAAATGTAAAAATCTTGTGTAATTAAGAATAAATAAAAAAATAAAGAATAAAATAAAAAAATTGAAAATTTTGTGAGTGCGCGATATGTCCGAAAGTGTAAGTAATTTGTGCAAATACAAAATCAACAAAAATGGCGTCAACAATGTTTATTCGTCCCAAATGTGTTCAATATACGAATTTACAAGACGAATTTTCAAAGCCGAATTCGTCGTGCTGGACGAAATTAGTCGTTCGTCCCAATTATGTTTCTACCTTGAGTATGTATTATATATCAAATTATAGGTAATCTTCCTAGGAAGTACAAAAATGCAGCTAAGTACATGATGTCCGTTCAAAACCTACATATGTATGTATGTATCTCACATATCAACGAAAATTTAAATTGTTTAATTGCAATTGGGAGAAATCCGTTCACGTTTGACTATTGCTCCCGTATTACTTCGCCTAAGGCAATCTCTTAGTAGCTAATAAATGACAAATTATAATTATCTAATTAGGTAATTAATTGTAATTATCTATCTATTGTAATAAATATAGCAATGTCATCATCATTTAGTATAAAGACGTTGTACAATATCGTTATTCAGGGCGATAGCGCCTAAAATAAAATTTCTAGAGGGACAACATTTGACAAAAGTATTTCTGATCTCCTGAAAAGTTCGGCATTGAAAACGGGCGAGCTCGGTTCACATTTACTGTTATCTCCCATATAACCCCGACCGGGAATTACTTTAATGCTAATAAATTAAATCATATTATAATTGCACAAAGAACTAGAGCAAAACTTTCCACACATCCATCGGACAGATCGAAAGAACAATAGATCCCAAATATTATTGTTGAAGTATTCATCTTAATAAGTTAACTAACTTCAGATTAATAAGTAAATCTTCAATAAATTTTCCGCCAAAGCTGATATCCATTCATTTAAAAGCTATATGTTTCACGTATGTGTCTATAACTATAGGTGTATACCTTATAATTCTAAGGCTTGTATACATTGACAATCATTGTTAAAGCTTTGACCTAAATCAGTTCAGAGTTTTACATAACTAATCATGAACTTTTAATAGTTGGACAATTCATATGAATTAAAGTACACAACCCTCACTGGGCACTGTGTTTTTGGGTTGCATGCCAGAATACTTAATCTTCATCAAATCGATTTGCTCTTGCAAATCTAAGGGCATCTACATTTTGAAGCATCTTTTCTGCATGGTTTATCTAGTCTATCGAACTTTATCAAATGTTCGTAAAATAGACACATATCACTTTAGAATCGAAGTGACGCTGCCTTCGACATCAGCCACCTGCCCAACCTAACATTTGGGTCCATAACTATTTTAAATGATGACGCCACCAAACAGCTTTTCGTTTTCCGACTCTTAATTTTAAAGATTCTTTGCATATAATACTAGTATAACCATATATTGCTAGGAATTACATTTAGTATGAACAAAAGAAAATTAATATACATATGAAGCATTTGTGTGGGGCTCAACTAAGTCAGTAATCAGAAACTATATAATTATCAATATATTCTTACAATTTTGTACTTTACTTTTGGAACACCATTGGTGAGGGGTATCCAAGATTCGGCAAAGCCGAATATACCACTCTTACTTATTATATCTGCAATCAAGAAGATTTGGAGGTACATTCAGTATATATGACCCGGCCTACGAAAAGGGAAAAGGTGGCTTATAATTCAAAAACAAAATTTCGAAAAAATTCGAAATATGGAAAAATTTCGAAATTTGGAAAAATTTCGAAATTTGAGTCATAAGCCACCTTTTCATAGACCGGATCACATATTAATATTGCACCTACGAAATTGGATAGCTATCAATCAATGTCCAGACTTATATACGGTAGATGCACTAGGAATTCCTAACAAAACATATGAACCTGCCGTGTTACTATCAACGTGTTTATCTTAACTGCCTACTAAGCACAACAACTCGGTTATAGGACAAAATTTTTTGCAAAGTAAATACTAGGAAAACCACTTAAGATACATTTAAATATTGAACTATAAAGCTATTGCAAACGAATTTAGTCTAATTATTTTACCAACAATACCACATTTGGTCCACATTTTTAATTAGTTACACCTCGTAGATATATGAGATATGATTCTAAATTTAATGCAACTTAATATTGGGTATACAAGATTCGGCACAGCCGAATATAACACTCTTACCTGTTTTTTTTTTTTTAATTTTCGTAACTTCATTTTTTTACAGAAAATTTATTGATCAAGTAAAAAGTAGAAAATTTATAGAATACAAAAATATTTAATTCTATAGTCAAATATTTATTCACCAAAACCGCCCACTGTGTAATTTTTTACTTAATATTAAATTATAGCGAAAAGTGAGATAACGAATGTCTTACAAACATAATATTCAAAAGAAAAAGAACAAGAATATATAAATATGTACAGGCCTTGGTTAAATAAAAAAAATGAAGTGATATTAGATAAAGCATAAGTAGCCACAATTTTTTTGTTTCTGTTTATTTTATAGTACCTGGTTGACCGAGCCTTGCTCGGGGCTTTATGATAAGCATTTTGAGGCAAATTTTAAAGTTTTTATATATTTTATTTTATTTTATTTTATTTTATTTTATTTTATTTTATTTTATTTTATTTTATTTTATTTTATTTTATTTTATTTTATTTTATTTTATTTTATTTTATTTTATTTTATTTTATTTTATTTTATTTTATTTTATTTTATTTTATTTTATTTTATTTTATTTTATTTTATTTTATTTTATTTTATTTTATTTTATTTTATTTTATTTTATTTTATTTTATTTTATTTTATTTTATTTTATTTTATTTTATTTTATTTTATTTTATTTTATTTTATTTTATTTTATTTTATTTTATTTTATTTTATTTTATTTTATTTTATTTTATTTTATTTTATTTTATTTTATTTTATTTTATTTTATTTTATTTTATTTTATTTTATTTTATTTTATTTTATTTTATTTTATTTTATTTTATTTTATTTTATTTTATTTTATTTTATTTTATTTTATTTTATTTTATTTTATTTTATTTTATTTTATTTTATTTTATTTTATTTTATTTTATTTTATTTTATTTTATTTTATTTTATTTTATTTTATTTTATTTTATTTTATTTTATTTTATTTTATTTTATTTTATTTTATTTTATTTTATTTTATTTTATTTTATTTTATTTTATTTTATTTTATTTTATACAGTTACAGTTTAACTCATTTTAAATAATTTTGAAAATTGGTCATACCAACAGAAACCTCCGTCGACTCATGCGAAACAACTTTGCTAAAGATTATAGTCTGATCAAATGCACAGTTTACGATTTAATTCATTTTGAGTAGTTTTCTGTGGCGCCACCTGTCGGACTTTGCTTATTCCAATTCATAAACCTTCTTCGGCTTATCCGTAACAACTTTGCTGCAGATTATAGCATGATTAAATGTACAGCATACGATTAAATTGACTTTGAGTAGCGCCACCTGTCGAAATTTCTTCATACCAACTAAGAAACCTTCGTCGGCTCATGTGCAACAACTTTGCTAAAGATTGTAGCATGATTAAATGTACAGATTACGATTAAATTGACTTTGAGTAAGTTTCTGTAGCGCCACCTGTCGGAAATTATTCATACCAACTAAAAAGCCTTCGTCGGCTCATGCGCTACAACTTTGCTAAAGATCATAGCATGATCAAATGTACAGTTTACGATTTAATTAATTTTTAGTAATTTTCAGTGGCGCCATCTGTCGGAAATTAGTCATATCAACTTTAAAACCTTCGCCGGCTTATCCGCAACATCTTCGCTAAAGAGCATAACACAATCAAATTCACAGTTTACTATTCTATAAAGAACATACATACAGACAAACATTCATTTGTTTAAAATAATACTAATTTTTCCCCCTTTTTATTCCCTAATTTCTAAAAGTTCCATATGTATATTTGGTACTTTTTGGTGCCAATTGAATTCGGTACGTTTTTTTAAAACGCATTTAACATAATGTATAATGTTCCTATTCATATTACTTTGGAGATGTTAAGTTATCATTTTATCTCAAAAATCAAAAAAGTACCAAATACGTGTTTCATGTTTTTTTTACATCTATTGATTGCAGTACCAAGTTTCTTTCTATATTCTTTAGTTTAAAATATAAGAGTGGGTTAAAAAGGTGCCAAAAAAACTATTTTCACCCTTTTTTACCCCCTATCGGACATAGTTTCAAGAAAGTACCAAACACCTGTCCGCTTATTTTCAAAGCTGTTTAAAACGTAATTTTAACTTTGTTTCTATACCTATTACTTTAGGAGGCATAGCGTTTTCGATTCTTTCCCCTTTTTACCCGTTTTTACCCTCTTAGAGGTAAAAGTTCCAAAAGTCCCTTCTTCTTCGACCTATACATCAAAAAAGATACCCACTGTCCAAATTTTATCAAAATCGTTAGAGCCGTTTTCGAGATAGCCATTCTATATATATATATATATATATATATATATATATATATATATATATATATACAATTATTGCTCGTTTAAGAATATAAGATATATATATATATATATACAATTATTGCTCATTTAAGAATATAAGATAAATGTTTTGCAATTAATTTAAATATTGAAAATTTTTCACATTTTTTATCTCACTCCCCCAAAAAAGCTCTTTTACATAGCCTTTGAGCACTTTATCCATGTAGCAGATTTGGTAGTAAACTTTTAAATACTTCAGCTTTCTATAACCTTTTGTAATATATTATTTTATGAATAAATATAGCTATTTTTAACACTATTACCGTGATGTATTTACTAACATTAAAATGTAATTTTACACAATTTTAACTAGATTACTACAATTTTAGAAAACGTAACGAAAACGATGAAAACAACCAAAACGCAGAACATTTAATTTAAATGCTGGCCATACATTTTACTTAAGTGTTGGTGAGTGGGTTTGTGTGTGTCTGCTCAAAATCTGCGCTGTGGTTTGATTTTAATGAGTTGCAGTTTGTTAAAACACAGGACACAGGACATACAACTACAAAGAAACTGAAATTAACTGAAAATTCTCTTTGCGTGCAATTTATTTATGTTGACTCCGGTTTTTTTTTCAGTTTTTCTGCGGTTTGGAAAGGGGTTTGAGGTTGCGTCGTATACTTAATTTAAATTGAGTGGTATTTTTATTACGCATACGACCTGATGTGTTTCATGAATGAATGAGTGAGTGCGGTCGTGGTTAAGGTGTCCTGAATTATATTTTTCATTTGGTTGTATGTTTTTATTTTTATGCGGTATTTTGTGCTGCAGCAATTTTAAATCTCTTTATTGCTATTTTTTAAATTATTTTTTTTTTACAAATTTTTGTATTCAATCTGATGTTTAAATAACAAAGGATTTTTTAATTAAATAAAAGTTGAGAGAAAAAATTAGTTAGTTGGTATAAAGAGTGTTCTAAAAAAAATATGCATTTACTATTTTAGACAAAATTTATCCATAGTGCAAGAAATAATTTATTTTTTGATCAAGTTAGTTTCTATAGATATGTCAGATACTATTATTTTAGAAATTATTAATTTTGAATAGTTATTTCAATCAAAATAGACTGCGAAAATAAAGTTCGTGAAAATATATTTAAAACTTTTCAAAAAAATCCGTCATGGACTTTTAAAAAAATAGCTAAAAATTTTAAAGTTGACCCTCGAACGGTTTCTAATGCCATCAGATGGTATAAGTAAAACCTGAGCATTGAAAGAAAACCTGGATCAGGGAGGAAAAAAGGTCCTACAGATATTGGTAAGGCAAAAAAAGTCGAGCGACTCTTTCGAAGAGCGCCTAACACTTCTTTAAGAAAAGCAGCTCGTACGGTGAAATGTTCTACGAATTTTGCATATAGAGTCAAAGCTAATGCTGGACTGAAGACATACAAAGTCCAAAAGGTTCCAGATCGCAATGCTATAAAGAACTTAGAAGCAAAAAAACGAGCGAAAAAATTGAAGTCTGATTTTATAAAAAAATACACCTGTTGTGTGATGGATGATGAAACATACGTACTGGCAGACTTTTCTCAACTTCCTGGTCAAGATTTTTATGTTGCTGATAAACGGGGCAATGTTCGGCAAAAGTTTCGCACAAAAAAAGAAACAAAATTCCCTAAGAAGTTTCTCGTGTGGCAAGCTATTTGCAGTTGTGGCAAAAGAAATAAAGTATTTGTGGCATCTGACACAATAAGCACAGAAATTTATATAAAGGAGTGCCTACAAAAACGGTTGTTACCCTTTTTAAGAGAGCACAGAGTGACTACATTTTTTTGGCCCGATTTGGCATCATGCCATTATGAAAAAAAGGCATGGGAGTGGTACTCAAAGAATAATGTCCACCTAACTGTCCAGAACTTCGGCCTGTGGAAAGGTATTGGGCTCTGGTAAAAAAGAAATTGAAGAACACAGGAAAGATTTCCAAGAACATGTCCGATTTTAAGCGCTGGTGGAACACATGCTCCAAAAAGGTATCAGAACCAACTGTAAAATCTTTAATGGGAGGGTTTCCGAAAAAGTCGATAATTTTGCAAAACCCGAGTACTAAGTAAACATTTTAATGCTAAATGATTTTGTATAATATGCCATTATATTTGCGTATTTTGTAGAGTTTTTATATTAAAAGGTTTTATTTTTATTTAAGAAAATCCAACTACAAATTTTATTTAGAGCACTCTTTATGTGGTTGCTATTTATTTAAAAAAGATGGTAGGAAATTTTTAATATACTTTCTATTCAAAAAATTTAATATTTTTAGAAAAAAGTCTTTTTAAGACAGTTTATCTATAGAAAAAAATCTTTAAAAAAAAACTATAAAAAAGTTGTTGTGAGACATTTTTCTATAGAAATAAGTCTTTGTGGAACATTTTTCTATAGAAAATTGTCTTCTTAAGACATTTTTCTATAGAAAATTGTCTTCTTAAGACATTTTTCTATAGAAAATTGTCTTCTTGAGACATTTTTCTATAGAAAATTGTCTTCTTAAGACATTTTTCTATGGAACATTTTCTTCTTAAGACGTTTTTCTATAGAAAATTGTCTTCTTAAGACATTTTTCTATAGAAAATTGTCTTCTTAAGACATTTTTCTATAGAAAATTGTCTTCTTAAGACATTTTTCTATAGAAAATTGTCTTCTTAAGACATTTTTCCATAGAAAATTGTCTTCTTAAGACATTTTTCTATAGAAAATTGTCTTCTTAAGACATTTTTCTATAGAAAATTGTCTTCTTAAGACATTTTTCTATAGAAAATTGTCTTCTTAAGACATTTTTCTATAGAAAATTGTCTTCTTAAGACATTTTTCTATAGAAAATTGTCTTCTTAAGACATTTTTCTATAGAAAATTGTCTTCTTAAGACATTTTTCTATAGAAAATTGTCTTCTTAAGACATTTTTCTATACAAAATTGTCTTCTTAAGACATTTTTCTATAGAAAATTGTGTACTTCTTAAGACATTTTTCTATAGAAAATTGTCTTCTTAAGACATTTTTCTATAGAAAATTGTCTTCTTAAGACATTTTTCTATAGAAAATTGTCTTCTTAAGACATTTTTCTATAGAAAATTGTCTTCTTAAGACATTTTTCTATAGAAAATTGTCTTCTTAAGACATTTTTCTATAGAAAATTGTCTTCTTAAGACATTTTTCTATAGAAAATTGTCTTCTTAAGACATTTTTCTATAGAAAATTGTCTTCTTAAGACATTTTTCTATAGAAAATTGTCTTCTTAAGACATTTTTCTATAGAAAATTGTCTTCTTAAGACATTTTTCTATAGAAAATTGTCTTCTTAAGACACTTTGCTATAGTAAATTGTCTTCTTAAGACATTTTTCTATAGAAAATTGTCTTTTTGAGACATTTTTCTATGGAAAATTGTCTTCTTAAGACGTTTTTCTATAAAAAATTGTCTTCTTGAGACATTTTTCTATAGAAAATTGTCTTCTTAAGACATTTTTCTATAGAAAATTGTCTTCTTAAAACATTTTTCTATAGAAAATTGTCTTCTTAAGACATTTTTCTATAGAAAATTGTCTTCTTAAGACATTTTTCTATAGAAAATTGTCTTCTTAAGACATTTTTCTTTAGAAAATTGTCTTCTTAAGACATTTTTCTATAGAAAATTGTCTTCTTAAGACATTTTTCTATAGAAAATTGTCTTCTTAAGACATTTTTCTATAGAAAATTGTCTTCTTAAGACATTTTTCTATACAAAATTGTCTTCTTAAGACATTTTTCTATAGAAAATTGTCTTCTTAAGACATTTTTCTATAGAAAATTGTCTTCTTAGGATATTTTTCTATAGAAAATTGTCTTCTTAAGACATTTTTCTATAGAAAATTGTCTTCTTAAGACATTTTTCTATAGAAAATTGTCTTCTTAAGACATTTTTCTATAGAAAATTGTCTTCTTAAGACATTTTTCTATAGAAAATTGTCTTCTTAAGACATTTTTCTATAGAAAATTGTCTTCTTAAGACATTTTTCTATAGAAAATTGTCTTCTTAAGACATTTTTCCATAGAAAATTGTCTTCTTAAGACATTTTTCTATAGAAAATTGTCTTCTTAAGACATTTTTCTATAGAAAATTGTCTTCTTAAGACATTTTTCTATAGAAAATTGTCTTCTTAAGACATTTTTCTATAGAAAATTGTCTTCTTAAGACATTTTTCTATAGAAAATTGTCTTCTTAAGACATTTTTCTATAGAAAATTGTCTTCTTAAGACATGTTTCTATAGAAAATTGTCTTCTTAAGACATGTTTCTATAAAAAATTGTCTTTTTAAGACATTTTGCTATAGAAATTGTCTTTTTAAGACATTTTTCTATAGAAAATTGTCTGAATTTGTTATAGCATTAAAAGAACTGAAATGAATTCTTTTAATCCCCTATTTCCTATTATCCCAACTCTTAAGTTTAACCAAAAAACACCTACAAATTAATTGATATGTAATCATTAATAATAAGAACGAGACAAATATTTATTAAAAATGTAATTAATATTTTCGACACGTAGAACTTCTGCAGATGATGTCGTCGGCTTTTACCGGGAGCTATTAATATAAAGTGACAGTATTAAATCTTAATTGTAACATAAATTACAATAAATGTGTACAAAGCATTAATAGGACTACAATGGTCAAGACATTTATAACTTAATTAACTAAATTACTTTGTTTCAATTTATGGATGTAGGTGTGTATGTATGTACATATGTGTGTGTGTGCGTATGTGTAAAAATAGCAATAATAAGGACAAATAAATTAATGAGAGTGGCTTTAGTTTTTGCTAATGTTAACACTCGGAATTTTACACACATTTGCACTTTCGATTGTCTGTTTTGCAACTTAACACACATATACAGGCATACACACACGTTCTTAGATACAAGGACATTTCATTAATAGGGCATTATAAACGTTAGTATGAGCTTGAAAGGTATTTGAAAGGATCTACAAAGTAAATAGATAATCATAGTTGTCACAAACATTAGCAAATAAATACCATATTTGCAATTGTTGTAATTGTAAGGAATTACAACTGGAAAAAGTAGGGAAAGTAAATAAATTAAAAGAGGAAAAGAACTTAACCATTAATAAAATGTAGAAAAAGCGATGAGTTTGGATGACATACAAGTAATTCTCATCTTTATAGTATCTGTATTTATATTATATTTCTTGTTTTTCACATTCTTCTTTGCTATCTACTCCTTCACATTTTGTTGATGTTGTTATTTCTGCTGTTGAGTTTGTGTAAAGGACTTATGAAGAGCTTAAATAAAACACTCACAGAAGTAAAAAAATAAAACAGTTACATAACACATATACATATAAACAAATATCTTCTTATACATATGTTGTTTGCTGGGTTGTTATATACGGCTGCATTAATTAAATAATAAATTGGAGACAATGTCGTAGGGATACGAACAGTTTTGGCATTACGTTTAGTTCTTACTTACTTTGGGTAACATTTGTGCCTTCTGCTGTTAGAATATTTTTGACTACATGAATAAGATAAGTGTTAGGTAGTAGAGGTCAGAAAAGAAGTGACTATCGATGTGATAAATATGGATTACTTATATATCCAAAATTGGCTATTTATAGGAAATTTTTCGAAAATTGACTATTTATAGGAAATTTTTCGAAAATTGACTATTTATAGGAAATTTTTTGAAAATTGACTATTTATAGGAAATTTTTCGAAAATTGACTATTTATGGAAAATTTTTCGAAAATTGACTATTTATAGGAAATTTTTCGAAAATTTTTCGAAAATTGACTATTTATAGGAAATTTTTAGAAAATTGACTATTTATAGGAAATTTTTCGAAAATTGACTATTTATAGGAAATTTTTCGAAAATTAACTTTTTATAGGAAATTTTTCGAAAATTGACTATTTATGGAAAATTCTTCGAAAATTGACTATTTATAGGAAATTTTTCGAAAATTGACTATTTATAGGAAATTTTTCGAAAATATACTATTTTTAGGAAATTTTTCGAAAATTTACTATTTTTAGGAAATTTTTCGAAAATTGACTATTTTTAGGAAATTTTTCGAAAATTGACTATTTTTAGGAAATTTTTCGAAAATTGACTATTTATAGAAAATTTTTCGAAAATTGACTATTTATAGAAAATTTTGGAAAATTTACTTTTTATAGGAAATTTTTCGAAAATTTACTATTTTTAGGAAATTTTTCGAAAATTTACTATTTATAGAAAACTTTTCAAAAATTTACTATATATAGGATATTTTTCGAAAATTGACTATTTATAGGAAATTTTTCAAAAATTGACTATTTATAGCAAATTTTTCGAAAATTGACTATATAAAGAAAATTTTTCGAAAATTGACTATATATAGGAAATTTTTCGAAAATTGACTATATATAGGAAATTTTTCGAAAATTGACTATATATAGGAAATTTTTCGAAAATTGACTATATATAGGAAATTTTTCGAAAATTGACTATATATAGGAAATTTTTCGAAAATTGACTATATATAAATTGACTATAGGACAATTATTCTATAGAAAAAAGTCTGTTTGAAACAATTTTTCTATAGAAAAATGTCTTTTTGAGTAAATTTTTCTATAGAAAATTGTCTTCTTAAGACATTTTTCTATAGAAAATTGTCTTCACACATTTTCTATAGAAAATTGTCTTCTTAAGACATTTTTCTATAGAAAATTGTCTTCTTGAGACATTTTTCTAAAGAAAATTGTCTTCTTAAGACATGTTTCTATAGAAAATTGTCTTCTTAAGACATTTTTCTATAGAAAATTGTCTTCTTAAGACATTTTTCTATAGAAAATTGTCTTCTTAAGACATTTTTCTATAGAAAATTGTCTTCTTAAGACATTTTTCTATAGAAAATTGTCTTCTTAAAACATTTTTCTATAGAAAATTGTCTTCTTAATACATTTTTCTATAGAGAATTGTCTTTTTAAGACATTTTTCTATAGAAGATTGTCTTCTTAAGACATTTTTCTATAGAAAATTTTCTTCTTAAGACATTTTTTTTAATAGAAAATTGTCTTCTTAAGACATTTTTATAGTAAATTTTTTTTATAGTAAATTTTTCAAAAATTTTTATAAGAAATTTTTCAAAAGCTTAACATTTTTATAGGAAAATTTTTCTAAAATTAACTATTTATTTTCGAAAATTTGCAATTTATAGGAAATTTTTCTAAAATTTTCTATTTATAGGAAATTTTTGGAAAATTTTCTATTTATAGGAAATTTTTGGAAAATTTTCTATTTATAAGAAATTTTTTAGAAAAATTACTATTTACAGGAAATTTTTCGAAAATTTCTCAACGTATGTTGTAGTCATTACATCTCAATTCATCCCATTACCAAAATTTTTGCTGGGTATTGCAAAGTTCTTGAAGCTTTGTATAGTAATCTAACAACTTTGTAACAAAAAGTTAATTACACTCACGTGCTACTTGAATCAAATGCATCAAAAACATAACAAAATAAAACATATTTTAGTACTTACAAAGATAAGTATCTATATGGATATTTAGAAAATACGTGAGCATAAACTATGAAAAACTTTAAGTAACTTTTTCTTACCTAAGCTCATGCATCCATTACCTCATGCAAATCCTTCAAACAAAAGCTCTTATTAAAACAAACTCAAACTCACTTCTGTTACACATACATTCAAACATGAAAATAATATAAATAACATCTTACCTTAAGATTGCCATTTAATTTATGTCCAGCAAAAAAAAAAAACAAGGCATAAATGAAAATCCAGTTGGTAAAAATTTATTAATTTTACTAATTACGTTCCTTGTTTTTTTTTTCTCATTAAAAACTTTTTACAAGTTTTTATGCCGGTTTTATGATTTATCTTCTATTAAATCAAAAAACATGTTTCTTATTTTTTCTAATTAAACAATATTTAAATTAATGTCATTTTCAGTTTTTCTTTTTTCTCATTAGAAGTGTAAATATCCCTTAAAAAATGTTTGTCTTTAAACTCTGTTGGGATATGTCTTTTTTGGTTTTTGCTGTCTTTGCAATTTTTTAAATTCTTAAGCCAATTTGATCTTAATTTCTGGCTACTAATCAAAATTTTTTGTATTTTTTCCTCTTGTTTGCATTTTGTGGGTTTTAGCTGGTGATTTTTATTTGCTTTGTGACATTTCAAGGCTTTTTTTTAATTTTACAAAAAAAACTTTTTTATAAATTTTAATTTCTTTCACGGAGATAACTGAAACAAATACAATTGAAATGGAAAATTTTCCATTACTTTAGAATTGTTGTTAGATGTTGTTAGAGGGATTATCAAATGGTCTTGTTTATTTTGAATTGCTTTTTTTATTACTTGATGGCGTGATTTTTTTAAATAAAATAACATTTTTATATTGCGTTGTAACTGTTTCTAATTAAGAAGGAAGAAAGTGAAAGCGGAAAAACAAAATATATGAAAATTTCAATAAAGATAATGTCTTCTAACAATTTAATTGTTAAAAAAATTAAATTTTTCTATAAAAAATTCAAAAATTTTCTATAAAAATCTTAAATAATTTAACAATCTTTCGAAATTTACTACAAATTTATAGGAAATTTTTCTAAAATTTACTATTTATAGGAAATTTTTCGATAATTTATTATTTTTAGGAAATTTTGCGAAAATTTACTATTTATAGGAAATTTTTCAAAAATTGACTATTTATAGGAAATTTTTCGAAAATTTACTATTTATAAGAAATTTTTCGAAAATTTACTATTAAGGAAATTTTTCGAAAATTTACTACACAAGGGAAATTTTTTAAAAATTGACTATTTATAGAAAATTTTTCTAAAATTTACTATTTATGAGAAATTTTTAAAAATTTACTATTTATAGGAAATTTTTCGAGAATTGACCATTTATGAAATTTTTCGAAAATTTAATATTTTTAGAAAATTTTTCGAAAATTGACTATTTATAGAAAATTTTTCTAAAATTTACTATGTATAGGAAATTTTTCGAAAATTTTCTATTTCTACGAAATTTTTCGAAAATTTACTATTTAAAGGAAATTTTTCGAAAATCTACTATTTATAGGAAATTTGTCGAAAATTTACTATTTAAATGAAATTTTTAAAAAATTACTTTTTATAGGAAATTTTTCGAAAATATAATATTTACAGAAAATTTGTTGAAATTGACAATTTATAGAGAACTTTTTAAAAATTGACCATTTATAGGAAATTTTTCGAAAATATACTTCTTATAGAAAAATTTTAGAAATTGACTATTTTTAGGAAATTTTTCGAAAATTAACTAAAATTAAATTTTCCGAAAATTGAATATTTATAGGAAAGTTTTCTAAAATTTACTATTTTAGGAAATTTTTCGAAAATTGAATATTTATAGGAAATTTTTCGAAAATTTACTATTTTTAGGAAATTTTTCGAAAATTGACTATTTTTAGGAAATTTTTCGAAAATTGACTATTTATAGAAAAATTTTCGAAAATTGACTATTTATAGGAAATTTTTCGAAAATTGACTATTTATAGGAAATTTTTCGAAAATTGACTATTCATAGGAAATTTTTCGAAAATTGACTATTTATAGGAAATTTTTCGAAAATTGACTATTTATAGGAAATTTTTCGAAAATTGACTATTTATAGGAAATTT
>OW121743.1:66596695-66778048 GCA_933228675.1 Stomorhina lunata
AGAAAATTTTTCTGTAGAAAATTGTCTTATCAAAAAATAACAAAATTGTCGGGAAAAATTATAGAAATTATTTTATCAAAAATTTTTCCTTAGAAAATTTTTTTATCAAAATTTTTTCCATAGAAAATTTTTTTATAAAAATTATTCCAATACAACTTTTTTAAATAAAACTGTCAAGATAGTAAATGCTATATGAACTTCTGTTTATTGTAAACTTTTTTTTCATCAAAAATTTTTCGATAGAAAATTTTTTTATCCAAAATTTTTATAAAGTAAAATTTTTTATCAAAAATTTTTTTTATAGACATTTTTTTTCAAAAATTTTTCTATGGAAATTTTTTTTATCGCAAATTTTTCAATAAAAAATTTGTTTATCAAAAATGTTTAAATAAAAAATATTTTTTTTATCAAAAATTGTTCTAGAGAAAATTTTTTTATCTAAAATTTTTCTATAGAAAATTTTTTCTATACAATTTTTTTAATGAAATTTTTTTATCAAAAATTTTTCTATAGAAAATTATTTTATCAAAAAAGTTTCTATAGAAAATTTTTTAATCAAAATTTTTTCTATAGAAAATTTTTTTTATCAAAAATCAAATTTTTTTTATCAAAAATTTTTCTATAGAAATTTTTTATCCAAAATTTTTCTATAAAAAACTTTTTTATCAAAAATGTTTGTATAGCAAAGTTTTTTATCAACACAGAAAATTATTTTTTATCAAAAATCAAATATCCTTCTATAGAAAGTTTTCTATACATAATTTTTTTTATTAAAAATATTTCTATAGATTTTTTTTTTATCCAAAATTTTTCAATAGAATTCTTTTATTCAAAATTTTTTGTATAGAAAATTTTTTTATTTGAAATTTTTCTATACAGAATATTGGTATTAACAAAATTTTTTTTTATCAAAAATTTTTCAATAAAAATTTTTTTTATCAAAATTTTTTCTATGAAAATTTTTTTATTAAAAATTTTTCTGTGAAAATTTTTTTATCAAAAATTTTTTTAAAGAAATTTTTTTTTTTTTCAAAACTATTACTACAGAAAATTTTTTTATCGCAAATTTTTCTATAAAAAAATTGTTCATCAAAAATTTTTAAATAAAAAATATTATTTTTTTATCAAAATTATGGAAAATTTATCAAAATTATCAAAAATTTTTCTATAAAAAATTAAAAATTATTTTTTTTTTTAATTACAAAATTGTCGGGAATGTAAATTTCTTTTTACTTTAGAATTTTTTTTTATAAAAAATGTTTCTATAGAAAATTTTGTTATCAAAATTTTGTAAAAAGAATCTTCTATACCAAAATATTTTATCCGAAATTTTTATTTGAAAAAAAATTTTACCGAAAGTTTTTCTATAGAAAAATTTATTTCAAACAATGTTTTCAAAAATAGTAGTGTTCTTACAACAATGTTCGAGACTATATTTCTTTGTTCCCTAAAAGCGTATATTTTATTGCTATAAATTGGATTTTGATTTTTTTTCTCGTATATTTTTCTTTTGTATTTTCTTTAGTAAAGCGGCATCAACAGACTTTACTAGCTTCCAAATTCCAACTGAATAATTTTAATAGTCATTTTCACGAGTTTCATTAATGATCCTGACATTTACGAAAATTGCAAAATATCTACGACTGCATATAACCCTGCCCCTGGGAATTACATTATTACTGATAATTTAAATCTAATTTTAATATATATGACAACTTAATTGGTCAGTATATCAAATTTTATAGAAATATATGACTATAGCTTTCATATAAAAACCACTCCCGGAAATCATTTAAATGCCACAAATGCCAGTTAAAATAGTTTGGTCATTTCTCCGATACTACTCCTACCCTTCGAAACCACTTAAATACTAATAAAAGTCTTGCTGAAATTGGAATGATAAAAATTTAAAAAAATTGATCGACATTTGACCATACCTCCGGCAATTGAATATGAATATCACTTTAATAGTTGAACAAATATCATAAGTTGTGTAGGGTATCAGAGAAAACAACTTGATCAATTAAAATACTTTCTCACTGGTTTCATTTTTATCGATTCTAGTATTTGTTCTAATTTTACTTTATTAAGCAATAAATGTTGTGCCACCACAAAAAAAAAACATTTGAAGTAAGTCGAAACCCTTATCAGTAGTAACCTTTATTTTTACCAATAAAAAAGTTGTAAAATTTTTTCCGCTCTAATGCCTGTTGTAGCAACCGACAAACAAGAGCCTTAATTTTTATATTTTATTTTTTTAGCAATAAAATTGACTTTTATTTTCCTTTGTAAGCAGTAAAAATTCTCACATTAATTCATTTCGTGACATTTAGCTTTTAAATGTTTAAATACACGCCAAATTAAGCAAAAACCATAGCTAAAACATTTGTACGATGTAGCAAAGTAATAACACACAAAAGGCAACCAAACCAAATAAATAAAAATTAAGAGTGATAGACATTTTTTATTGGTTTGCTAACGATAGATAACGACTTGAGGTGACATTATATTTAAGCATTTGTTTTGGAAAAGGTCAAGGAAATATAAGCAATTTACTTTCGATTATAATTTATGATAAAGTTATAACTTGTTGAAATTGAAATTGAATGAAATGACAGGTTTCATGTGAGCCGTGTATTAGTCATATAAATAACTGAGACGACATTTTGACGACTTGGCATTTTAATTGATTGGAGTATTTAGTTTAATTGTTTTAATGTCATTAACCGAATACAAAATGACAAGTCATCAAAAAAGATCATCATGTTTATGATATCATGAACAATTAAATTTTTAATTCCAATGCCTACTCACGAAATTTTATTAAAAGATGTGACAATGAAGTAATACGTTTCAATTTTGATCACATCGCCTTTAACTAAAGAAAATATCGAGAATTTTATATTTCTATAGAAAATTTCGAAAATTTTCTATTTCTAAAAATACATCGAAAATTTTCTATTTCTAAAGCAAATATCGAAAATTTTATATTTCTAAAGAAAATATCTAAAATTTTCTATTTCTAAAGTAGATATCAAA
Organism: Stomorhina lunata; assembly: GCA_933228675.1. Classification (NCBI taxonomy): domain Eukaryota; kingdom Metazoa; phylum Arthropoda; class Insecta; order Diptera; family Rhiniidae; genus Stomorhina; species Stomorhina lunata. The sequence continues at coordinate 66,599,735 of OW121743.1, forward strand.
AATTTTCTATTTCCAAAGAATATATCGAAAATTTTCTGTTTCTTAGAAAATATGGAAATTTTTCTATTTCTAAAAAAAATTTGGAAAATTTTCTATCTCTTAAGAAAATATCAAAAATTTTCTATTTTCATAGAAGTATCGAAAATTTTCTACTTCTAAAGAAAACATCGAAAATTTTCACTTTCTAAAGAAAATATCGAATTTTTTTTATTTCTTAAGAAAATATCAAAGATATTCACTTTCTAAAGAAAACATCAAAAATTGTCTATTTCTAAAGAAAATATCGAATATTATCTACTTCTAATGAAAATATCGAAAACTTTATATTTCTATAGAAATATCGAAAATAATACATTTCTTTAGAATATATCGAAAAATTTATATTTCTAAAGAATATATCGAAAATACTCCATTTCTAAAGAAAACGTGGAAAATTTTCTATTTCTAAAGAAAATATCAACAATTTTCTATTTCCATAAAAACAACGAAAATTCTCTATTTCAAAAAATATAAAAAATTTTATATTTTTCTAGAAATATCAAAAATATTCTATTTCTAAAGAAAACATTGAAAATTTTCAATTTCTAAAGAAAATATCGAATTTTTTTTTATTTCTAAAGAAAATATCGATGATATTCTATTCCTAAAGAAAACATCGAAAATTTTCAATTCCTAAAGAAAGTATCGAATATTTTCTATTTCTAAAGAAAATATCGAAAATTTGATATTTCCATAATATCGAAATATTTCTTTACAATATATCGAAAAATTTCTACTTCTAAAGAATATATCGAAAATATTCCATTTCTAAAAAAAACATGGAAAATTTTCTATTTCTAAAGAAAATATCAACAATTTTCTATTTCTATAAAAACATCGAAAATTTTCTGTTTCTAAAAAAATATCAAAAATTTTCTATTTCTTTAGAAAATATCGAAAATTTCTACCTCTATATAAAACATTGAAAATTTTCTATTTCTATAGAAAATATCAAAAATATTTATTTAATAAAAAATATCAAAAATATTCTATATCTTTAGGAAATATTGAAAATTTTTTACTTCTTTAAAAAATATAGAAAATATCTTGAAATTTCGAAAATTTTGTATTTAAAGAAAAAATCAAAAAATTTAGTTTCTTTAGAAAGTATCAAAAATTTTATATTTATAAAAAAAAATTTAAAATTTTATTTCTAAAGAAAATTTCGAAAAATTTCTATTTCAAAAATTTTCTATTTCTAAAGAATATATCGAAAATTTTCTGTTTCCTAGAAAATATGGAAATTTTTCTATTTCTAAAGAAAACATCGAAAATTTTCTATTTCTAAAGAAAATTTCGAAAATTTTGTATTTATAAAGAAAATATCAAAAATTTTCTATTTACATAGAAGTATTGAAAATTTTTTACTTCTAAAGAAAACGTTAAAAGTTTTCAATTTCTAAAGAATATATCGAAATTTTTTATTTCTAAAGAAAGTATCAATGATATTCTATTTCTAAAGAAACATCGAAAATTTTCTATTCCTAAAAAAATATCGAATATTTTCTATTTCTAAAGAAAATATCGAAAATTTGCTATTTCTATAGAAATATCGAAAATAATGTATTTCTTTAGAATATATCGAAAAATTTATACTTCTAAAGAATATATCGAATATATCTAAAGAAAACATTGAGAATTTTCTATTTCTAAAGAAAATATCAACAATTTTCTATTTCTATAAAAAACAACAAAAATTTTCTATTTCTAAAAAAATATCAACCAGCAAATTTTTATTTCCATAGAAAGTATCAAAAATTTTATATTTCAAAAAAAAATTAAATTTTTATTTCTAAAGAAAATATCGAAAACTTTCTATTTCTTTAGAAAATATCTAAAATTTAAATTTTTATAAAAAACATCGAAAATTTTCCATTTCTTTAGAAACTATTGAATTTTCTATTTCTGTAGAAAATATCAAAAATTTTTTATTTCCATAAAAGATATCAAAAATTGTCAATTTCTAAAGAAAATATCGAAAATTTTCTATTTCAAAAAAAATTTTAGATAATTTTCTATTTCTGCAAAAAATATCGAAAATTTCTTATTACAAAAGAGAACATCAACAATTTTCTATAGAAAATATGAAAAATTTTCTATAGAAAATATGAAAAATTTTCTATAGAAAATATGAAAAATTTTCTATAGAAAATATGAAAAATTTTCTATAGAAAATATGAAAAATTTTCTATAGAAAATATGAAAAATTTTCTATAGAAAATATGAAAAATTTTCTATAGAAAATATGAAAAATTTTCTATAGAAAATATGAAAAATTTTCTATAGAAAATATGAAAAATTTTCTATAGAAAATATGAAAAATTTTCTATAGAAAATATGAAAAATTTTCTATAGAAAATATGAAAAATTTTCTATAGAAAATATGAAAAATTTTCTATAGAAAATATGAAAAATTTTCTATAGAAAATATGAAAAATTTTCTATAGAAAATATGAAAAATTTTCTATAGAAAATATGAAAAATTTTCTATAGAAAATATGAAAAATTTTCTATAGAAAATATGAAAAATTTTCTATAGAAAATATGAAAAATTTTCTAAAGAAAATATGAAAAATTTTCTATAGAAAATATGAAAAATTTTCTATAGAAAATATGAAAAATTTTCTATAGAAAATATGAAAAATTTTCTATAGAAAATATGAAAAATTTTCTATAGAAAATATGAAAAATTTTCTATAGAAAATATGAAAAATTTTCTATAGAAAATATGAAAAATTTTCTATAGAAAATATGAAAAATTTTCTATAGAAAATATGAAAAATTTTCTATAGAAAATATGAAAAATTTTCTATAGAAAATATGAAAAATTTTCTATAGAAAATATGAAAAATTTTCTATAGAAAATATGAAAAATTTTCTATAGAAAATATGAAAAATTTTCTATAGAAAATATGAAAAATTTTCTATAGAAAATATGAAAAATTTTCTATAGAAAATATGAAAAATTTTCTATAGAAAATATGAAAAATTTTCTATAGAAAATATGAAAAATTTTCTATAGAAAATATGAAAAATTTTCTATAGAAAATATGAAAAATTTTCTATAGAAAATATGAAAAATTTTCTATAGAAAATATGAAAAATTTTCTATAGAAAATATGAAAAATTTTCTATAGAAAATATGAAAAATTTTCTATAGAAAATATGAAAAATTTTCTATAGAAAATATGAAAAATTTTTTATAGAAAATATGAAAAATTTTCTAAGTGAATGATTGAGTTGAAGTATGTCAAACTTAGTAATATCTTACTTTAATCCAATTTTTCATATTTGTTTTGTATACACATTTTTTATACCCTTCACCACCATAGGTGGAAAGGGTATTATAAGTTTGTGCTGATGTATGTAACGCATAGAAATATTTGTCTTAGACCCACCTTTTAGTATACCAATAGGAATCACTTTCTGAGAATCACTTTCTGAGTCGATTTAGCGATGTCCGTCCGTCCGTCCCTCCGTCTGGCTGGCTGGCTGGACCCCCCATGTAAACCTTGTAATCAAACTACAGGTCGTCATTCTAAAGATAATTTGATGAAATTTGGTACAGATAATTTTTTTGATAATGGGTCAAAATTCGTCCATTATTTATGGTACCTCCCATAGGTCCCACTTCCCGGAATTGACATATTGGCCACAAATATCAACATTTTTTCATGAAATTTAAAACATATAATTCTTATGTAAACCTAAATCACTGTGCCAAATTTCGTTGAAATCGGTCCACATTTGACCATAGCTCCCATACAAACTCTTCTTTAAAAATGCACTAAATTAGACAAAATAATCACTAAAACGCTCGTCAATCCAAATATATTAAAAATTTTGAGTTTCTATTTTGCGTATATAATTTTTGTAACAACTGTAATCAATTTGCTAAATTTCGAGACAATCGGTCTACATTTGACCCTAGCTCTCATATAAGCCCAAATGATGGAAACATCTTAAATATATAAGTTTTGAGAAAATGTTTGTATGATGGCAAAATTTAGCAAATATTTGTCTTTATGCAGGAAAAATAACACCTTTGACCTTAGTGGTGAAGGGTATCGTATGGTCGGGATTGACCGACTATAGCGCTTTCTTACTTGTTTTTTTTATTATTTTGACAAGAAAATCTCATCAAACATTTTTGTTTTTCAAATAAACTCATACAAATTACCCACTTCCTTATTGTTCCTTCATTAAATATAAATTTATTGAGAATAATAACTTTGAAAGAAAATCAATTTATTGTTATTAATATTAAATCAATTTGCCACAATTCGCTTTATACGAGTATTTTTTTACAAAAAAAAAAAAACAACAAATAAAGCAACGTAATAAAGTTATTAAATAATCATAAATATTTTATGCCTTAAGCTTTAAGAACAATATGTTTAACTTTTCCCTAAAACTTTACTTAGATGTCATGATTACTGACCCCAGTAGGGTGCCGTCAAAAGTTAATGAGTTCCAAACAATCACAACTACGTGCGTAAAAAGTAAAAGCAAAAATGTTTGGGTTTTCTTTTTTTCTCATTCTTTTCGCATTAAAGTAAAAAACATTGTTGTGGTTGAACTTTAGGAAAAGCATTAGAGGAAAATACGCAAAGTTATCAGAGGAAATGATCAAGTTGAAGAAAATATTTTTAAAATAATTCATTAGTAGTCGTTATTGTTTATGTAGGTTAAAGTTGGCGGTAAAGGAGCAAATTGGCGCTAAGGTGATAAAAGGGATTATGTGTTCTTTCTTTTGTAAAATTTATTGTAAATGTAAATTTGAACTTTTTGTTTAATCCAGAAAAAATGGCCATCTTGTAGTAATTCTAGTAAATGGTCTATATGCATTTTTAGGCAAAATAGTAAGTGTTTGCCTATTTGGGAGAAGTCACGAAATTATTTAGATTAATAAATTATAACCAAATCAAGGTTTATTTTGTTAAGTGGTTTTTATACCCTTCACCACCATAGGAGGAAAGGATATTATAAGTTTATGCTAATGTATTTAATGCATAGAAATGTTTGTCTTAGACCTACCTTTTAGTATACCAATAGAGTTAGAATCACTTTCTGAGTCGATTTAGCTATGTCAGTCTGTCCGTCCGTCCGTCCGACTGGCTGGCTGGACCCCCATGTAATCAAAGCACAGGTCGCAATTCTAAAGAAAATTTGATGACATTTAGCGTAGATAACTTTTTTGATAGTGGCACCATGCCTTTGAAATTCGTCAAAATCGGTCCATTATTTATGGTACCTTCCATAGATCCCACCTCCCGGAATTGATATTTTTTCCACAAATGTCAATGTTTTTTTATGAAATTTAAAAAAAATACTGCTTATGTAAACCCAAATCACTGCATCAAATTTTTTTGAAACCCGTCTACATTTGACAATAGCTCCCATACAAACTCTTCTGTCAAAACGCACAAAATGAGACAAAAATCACTAAAACGCTCATAAATCTAAAGATAATGAAAATCCTGAGCTTATTTTTTGCATACATAATTTTTGTAAAAATTTTAATCAATTTCGAGATAATCGGTCCACATTTGACCCTAGCTCTCATATAAGTCCATATGACGGAAACAGCTTAAATATATTTATATTGAAAAAATGTTTGTATGATGACAAAATTTAGCAAATATTTGTCTTTATACAGGATAAAAACACCTTTGGGCTTAGTGGTAAAGGGTATTGTAAGGTCGGGCTTGACCGACTATAGCACTTTCTTATTTGTTAAAGCAACGTTTGTATTGGAGGAACTTAAGAAAATGATGCCGAAGACTTAAGTATATATTATATCGACTCTAAGAAAATTAATTTTAGCAGATAAGTATTTTTTTCTTCCAAATCTATGAACTTTATAAATATCAGCAATTTCTTTTCACACTTTTGATTTTGTAGGGTACAATAATAACATTATTTCTTTTAGAATTCCCATGATTTAGATTAAAGATATAATGATATATGCCATGGTAAACAACATCATGCCGCACTATGGTATTTCTGCTACAAAAAGCCATATTTTGAAAACCGCTTTTGAAAAATCTAATGAGTCTAGATATTAAGGTTAAATTATTGTTTTCAAGAAATATTGGTATTATGTATTATAAAAAAGGTATTATGTTTTAAAACGAAAAGTAATAAAATTTTTCATCAAACTCACTAGCTCATGCATCGAAAATAGCTTCACAGCTTTAATCTTAAAACCGATTTAATTAAAACACAAAACCTTGGTTTTAGTCTGCAAAAGAAAATAACTTAAATTCGAATATAGTTTAGGAGATATTAGTAAATCACAAAATCTCTACAAAATTCAGTGTTTTCGTATTACTTTGGACAACAACTAAGTTGGCTCGGTTTTGCTCGGTGCTCCCACCATAACCACGTGAAAGGTGAAAGTCTCTTCTTCAGATTGACTTGAAAAAACTTACCAATCATAGAACAAAGTTCAAATTTTTCTGAAAAAAGTCATATAAATTGTTGCGTATAATTTAAGCAAAAAGTGTTGCAGTCGTTTAGGCGTAACTTTTTAATCAAATTGAATTTAAGTGTAAGTCTAAGGCATGCATGCGTAGGAGTCTACGGATTTAAACCAAAATTAGTAGAGCTCTTTTTTGGGGTCAACCTATATATGTGTGCAAAAACGAAAAGTGTAAAAACGGATTGCAGGGAGTTCAACCAAAACTGAGTGAGCTTTTTGTTGGATAAACTTATAGATCCTTGCAGAATTTCATCAAATTTTGTTGAGAATTCTGGCTTAGACATTGAGAACAAAAATAAGTGAAAAATGGGGGTCCAAGGCAGGTACCCCAACAGGTCAACGAATTTAACCAAAAATTTATAGACCTCATTTTTGAATTAATTAAGAGACGTGTGTTGACTTTTTATCAAATTTTGCTTAGAATTGCGACTTGTACATTGAGAAGAAAAATAGGTGAAAAAGGGGGCCCGAGGCAGGTACCTCAAGGAGTCGACGGATTTCAAAATTTTTTTGAACTTTCTTATCTGTATAAAACTGAACATTGTTTTAGGATCACTCCTTCTATTATTGCACTTCGATGTATGAAGAAATACCACTGTATGTCGTGGCAAGCCTAGCTACTATTTTATTTTTCGTTTAAAGTATCAAATAAAAAACAAGTATGAAAGTGCTATAGTCGGTCAAGCCCGACCATACGATGCCCTTCACCGCAAAGGTTAAAGGTTTTCTTTTTCCTCAGATTTTGACGGATTTCAATAGCCATAGTCCCATTATCAAAGATATTGGCTGTGCCAAATTTATCGAATTATCTTTAGAATTGCGACCAGTACTTTGATTACATAGTCTACATGGGGGTCCAGCCAGCCATACGGACGTACGGACGGACTAACATCGCTAAATCGACTCCGAAAGTGATTCTAAGCCTATTGGTATACTAAAAGGTGGGTCTTAAAAAAAAATATTTCTATGCGTTACATACATCAGCACAAAGTTATAATACCCTCTCCACCTATGGTGGTGAAGGGTATAACAAATAACATGATATTGTTGTAGGCGTTATTTTAACATTTCTTGTAAAAATATTTTACTCTTATTTACTTTCATGTTCAAAAACATAAAATTTACACTATTTGCTTTAATGGAAGGTCATATTCCGCAATTAATTTGTATTACATTTTCAGATTTTTTTAAATGAAAATTTATGTGTTTTTAGTTCTTATATAAATTGATAATAAGAATGTAAAGGTATTTTATTTCAATGAAAAATATTATTAAATCTTTGAATCTAAATTTAATACAAAGAAGAGGGTAACAACCAAATTAATGAGTTCATGCCATTGAACTGACATAAACTTTAATCATTCAATTAAATGCGTATTAAAGAAAGGTTTCACTTTTTTATTTTTATTTAGTTATAAAAAAAAACATAGAGAAATCAAATGAAATACAAAAAAACATAAGAATTTTATTTAATTAGAATTGCGTGCGAATTCCGCAGACACGTGGTGAAAATATCTGATTAATGGATTCAACAGAAAATGTGTATGAACATTTATTTTGAAATAAAGAACATTGACTTTTACTTATGTTTGAAATATTATATTTGTCTAAAATCATAATTAATTAATTACTTCTGACATTTTGATTAATATTTATGGTAATAAGGGTAGATCGTTGTCATGAGTTGAAGGGAACATATGGATTATAATGTGAAAAATTATGGAGAAACATACGGCTATAATGCGGGAATTAGTATTATACTCAAACTATACTTATATTACAGTCCAAGTATTACAGCAAAAATTTCAACTCTGTCTATAGTCTTATAGACATAGGCTAAAACATAGACTAAGACATAGACTTAAACATAGACTAAGACATGGACTAAGACATAGACTAAGACATAGACTAAGACATAAACTAAGACATAAACTAAGACATAGACTAAGACATAGACTAAGACATAGACTAAGACATAGACTAAGACATAGACTAAGACATAGACTAAGACATTGACTAAGACATAGACTAAGACATAGACTAAGACATAGACTAAGACATAGACTAAGACATAGACTAAGACATAGACTAAGACATAGACTAAGACATAGACTAAGACATAGACTAAGACATTGACTAAGACATAGACTAAGACATAGACTAAGACATAGACTAAGACATAGACTAAGACATAGACTAAGACATAGACTAAGACATAGACTAAGACATAGACTAAGACATAGACTAAGACATAGACTAAGACATAGACTAAGACATAGACTAAGACATAGACTAAGACATAGACTAAGACATAGACTAAGACATAGACTAAGACATAGACTAAGACATAGACTAAGACATAGACTAAGACATAGACTAAGACATAGACTAAGACATAGACTAAGACATAGACTAAGACATAGACTAAGACATAGACTAAGATATAGACTAAGACATAGACTAAGACATAGACTAAGACATAGACTAAGACATAGACTAAGACATAGACTAAGACATAGACTAAGACTAAGACATAGACTAAGACATAGACTAAGACATAGACTAAGACAAAGACTAAGACATAGACTAAGACATAGACTAAGACATCGACTAAGACATAGACTAAGACATAGACTAAGACATAGACTAAGACATAGACTAAGACATAGACTAAGACATAGACTAAGACATAGACTAAGACATAGACTAAGACATAGACTAAGACATAGACTAAGACATAGACTAAGACATAGACTAAGACATAGACTAAGACATAGACTAAGACATAGACTAAGACATAGACTAAGACATAGACTAAGACATAGACTAAGACATAGACTAAGACATAGACTAAGACATAGACTAAGACATAGACTAAGACATAGACTAAGACATAGACTAAGATATAGACTAAGACATAGACTAAGACATAGACTAAGACATAGACTAAGACATAGACTAAGACATAGACTAAGACATAGACTAAGACATAGACTAAGACTAAGACATAGACTAAGACATAGACTAAGACATAGACTAAGACATAGACTAAGACATAGACTAAGACATAGACTAAGACATCGACTAAGACATAGACTAAGACATAGACTAAGACATAGACTAAGACATAGACTAAGACATAGACTAAGACATAGACTAAGACATAGACTAAGACATAGACTAAGACATAGACTAAGACATAGACTAAGACATAGACTAAGACATAGACTAAGACATAGACTAAGACATAGACTAAGACATAGACTAAGACATAGACTAAGACATAGACTAAGACATAGACTAAGACATAGACTAAGACATAGACTAAGACATAGACTAAGACATAGACTAAGACATAGACTAAGACATAGACTAAGACATAGATTAAGACATAGACTAAGACATAGACTAAGACATAGACTAAGACATAGACTAAGACATAGACTAGGACATAGACTAAGACATAGACTAGGACATAGACTAAGACATTGACTAAGACATAGACCGTACAAAGCAATGTGTGTGTGTATAATTCTAAATTTCTAAACATTGTAGTTACTTTAGAGTCAGATTAAAATGTTAGCGTTTAGTCTGTTTCTTAGGTGCATCCAAAGTTAAGGCCTTTTACATTTAACTTCTGAAAATTATATCCATTTGTGTTCATGTTTAAAATTATCCTTGTAAATTTTGCTGTATACTCGTTTATTAAATTTTTTGTTTATTTGTCCATGAGTTGTCTTTGTCCTAATGCAACATAATTATATTAAATGCGCCCTAATGCACAAGATATTACAAACATTAAACAGACAACATAAATGTTTTGAATTACTATAAAACAGAGGAGATCAGGAGTTTAAAGGAATTAAATGCTTTGGAGGATTAGCAGCAACTCAATTAAGAATGAATGCAAGTTCTTAACAGCCTTTGTCAATACTTATGTATTTATAAAACTTTTAATATGGTCCTCGTATTACTTTAAGTTCACTTTGTTCTTATTTATTAATTTTATTATCTGTTTTTTCGAGTTTTTTTTTCAATTACAAACTGTATTTTCCTTCAGTGCAAAGTGAATAATACAAAATTATCTCCAAAATTTCAGTTAAAACTTTTAACTTTTGTTTTTTTTTTTTCATTTGTGTCCCTTTTTTAGCTGCTAATGCTTGACTATCAGTTGTAATATTTAATTTTTTGTATTATTGTTTTTGTCACAACGGAAACAGGAAATGCAAAAGGAATTTAAACAAAAAATGAACAGGGAAACATCATGATAGTTTCAAATGGTTTAACTGCAGTAAATGTACTTCAGTGCACATGTATCTTGTTCGGTTGATGTAGAAATAATGTTGTCCTTTTGTACATAAGTAATTCGTTATTTATTCGCAGTTATGAGCTCACTTATATCCACAAGGGCATAACTCAAAAATTACTAAAATGTTTAAAAATCTCCCTGAGAATAAATTACCATTGTCGAGTACCAAAAATAATAACACATTTACAAAATTAGGCTTAAAGATGCAAAAACTAATGAAAATAAGCTAAGCTTAATTTGATAAATTTGATCTAATTAAAAATAAAAGTTAAAATTTATTGCTTATGGCTTTCATATTGATCATTACCTCAAACTTTGGTGCCATGGCGCACTGTAGTATTTCCGCTGCAAAAAAGCCATTTTTTGACCAACGCTTTTGAAAAATCTAATAATGCCGTTCTATAGACAAGAGTCCAGATATTAATGAACAATAATTGTTGTCACGAAAAAGTTATATTATATGTTATAAAAAAGGTATTGAAATACGCTGAATATTCCAAAACGAAAAGTGATGAAATTTTTTATAAAATTTAGTAGCTCATGCATCGAATATAGTTTCACAGCATTAATCTTCTTCTTCTATCATCCTTGACTCCCAGTGTAGCCTATGGCCTCAAGCTTTATTCTTGGTATCGATTTAATTAAGATACAAAACCTTCGTTTTAGTCTGCAAAACAAAATAAAATAATCTCATATAAGTTTAGGAGATATCAGAAAATCAAAAAGATCTCTAAAATTCAGTATTTTCGTTCTTCTTTGAATAAAAACTAAGTTGGCTCGGTTTTGCTCCGTGCTCCCACCATGAAAGGAGAAAGTCTCTTCTTTAGATTAAGCTAAAAAAATTCACAGAAATTTACCAAACGTAAAACAAAGTTCAAAATTTTCTGAAAAAAGTCATGTAAATTGTTACGCTTAATTAAAGCAAAAAGTGTTGCAGTCGTTTAGGCGTAACTTTTTAATCAAATTGAATTTAAGTGTAAGTCCAAGCAGGTATCCGTATAGGTCGACGGTTTTTAACTAAAATTAGTATAGCTCTTTTTTGGGCCAACCAATACATGTGTGCAGAATTTCATCATATTCTGTTAAAAATTGCGGCTGATATTGAAAAAAATACTTAAAAACGGGGGTCCAAAGGAGTGGACGGAGTTCAACCAAAATTGATATTTTTGCTAGAATTCGTCAAATTTGTCGAATTTCGTCGAATTTTGTTGAGAACTCCGGCTTATACATTGAGAACAAAAATAAGTAAAAATAATGTTTCCAGGCAGGTACCTCAACGTCTGCCGAATTTTTTTTTAAATTCTGATGAGAATTGTGGCTTGTACGTTGAAAAAAATTGTAAAAAAATGGGGGTAGGGACCCAAGAAATCAACTGATTTCAACAAAAATTAGCAGACCTCTTTCTTAGATCAGTTTATATATATATGTGCCAAATTTTATAAAATTCTGTTAAGAATTGCGTATTGTTCATTTAGAAAAAAATAGGAGCAAAATGGAGGTCCAAGACAGGTACCCCAAGGAGTCGACTAATTTCAGCCAGAATTAATAGAGATCTTTTCTTATTATTTATAGTCGAGTGTCGAATTTCATCAAATTCTGCTGAGAACTGCGACTTGCACATTGAAAAGAATAAATGGTGAGAAAATGGAGGTCTAAGGCAGGTACCCCAACGGGTCGACGAATTTAACCAAAATTTGTAGACCTCATTTTTGAATTAATTAATAGATGTGTGTTGAATTTTACCAAATTCTGCAAAAAATTTTGACTTGTACATTGAGAAGAAAAATAGGAGAAAAATGGGGGCTCAAGGCAGGTATTGAATTTTTTGAAAAATTTAGTCGTTGTTGGATCAATCCTATTTTTTGCACTTCGATGTATGAAGAAATACCACTGTGTGCCTCGGCAAAGCCTAGCTACTGTTTTATTTTTCATATACAAAATGAAATAAAAAGCAAGTAAGAAAGTGCTATAGTCGGTCAAGCCCGACCATAAGATACCTTTCACAACTAAGGTCACATTTGTACTTTTTCGTGTATAAAGACAAATATTTGCTAAATTTTGCCATCATACAAACATTTTGTCAAAACTTATATATTTAAGCTGTTTCCTTCATTTGGACTTATACGAGAGCTAAGGTCAAATGTAAATCGATTATCTCGAAAATTGGCAAATTCATTATAGTTTTTACAAAAGTTACGAATGCAAGAAATTAACTCAAAATTCTCATTATCTTCAGATTAATGAGCGTTTTAGTGACTTTAGTCGCAGAAAAGATGTCGTATCTATAGACGGATTTTTTCATGTTAGAAAATTAGTTTTTAAATCACCCTGAGAATAAAGTACAATTCTCGAGTACAAAAAATAATAAAATTTCAACAAAATTAAACTACAGTATTCAAAAAATACTGAATATAAGCTAAGTTTTATTAGATACATTTGATCCAAGTAAAATCAAAATAAAATCAAAAATAAAATTTGATACTTATGGTATTTATATTGACCTTTACCTTAAACCTTGGCGTCATGGCCCCAGAGAAAAATGTTGTTCGTTGGCAATAATATTTCATATATCCATATAAAATTTTATTATATTCTAACTCTAAATCCATCCTCTTACTATGGCCCTTTACTGGGACTTATAAAAGGCCTCTGGATTCCAAGATCTTTATTAAAATTTTCTTTTTTCTAATATAATGTTAAATTTAATTACAAACATTAATCCTTGCCATTATTCAAATGCCTTTGGCTTTATACAAATTTAAAAATAAAATTGTTTCGTAATTTTTAGTTCTGAACCTTGACTTTTGCGGTTTTATTGGTATAAAAGTTGATATACAAAAATAAATTCTGATACCAAGTTTTGACAAAAAAAAAATAATTTAACTAATAGTAAAAATTTTTCATTATATTCAAATGAAACTTTTGCCCAAAAAAAATAAAAAGAGAGCAAAAAAAAGTTGACTATACAAAATTGTTTGCTTAAACTTGCTACCATTGATAACTACTTCGTCCATTCATATGTTAGCTACTTACTTGCATTCACATTTTCGTTTTCCCATTTTGTATTTAATTTATGTTGAGTTGGCATAAAAGTTGCCTAAATTGTGAGCTAAGGATTCACATGCATCATGCATTAGTATTTTAATATGCATCATGAATCCTGGCTTCTTCCTTGCCAGCATTCAAAGCTCATTTACACAATTATACAAGTCACATCATGTGTGCACAAGAACTTTTGCTTACCAAACTAGTTAATGGGGGAAGGAAGCATGCTAACAATAACTAAGAATTTTCAAGTTGTAGAAAAAGTTTTGTAGTTAGAAAAATATGTTGATTTTTATAATTTCTTGGTTAACAAAATAAAAAAGTTTTGCAAAATTTTTATTTTGAATACAAATATAGGAAAATATTAAAACCCTGCCATACTTCCCCTTATATAACACTGTGTTATCCTGTATTTTTGCATGTCCCTTATAATCTTGGCTAGATTATAAGTGCTTCTCTAATAACCTTGTAATTTCTTCAAGCGTTTAATTTTAATGTCACATACAATGAACTTTATATCTATTTTGTTCCTTTGAACTAAACTATTCTCTGAATTTAGAATTACATAAACATACACACATACATTTGCATATAATATTCATGTAAGCACACACATTAGTCTGTCTTTATTCAAATTACAATTACATAAGGAGTGTGCATGTATAGTTCCGGTGGTATTCAAATTTTCCTTAAAACAGGAATAATTCAACTAAACACTATCATCTAAGCACATAAACCCATTACAACTTTATTGTTTTTACTAAACGGATGACAAAGGCTTAGGATGATGGGATAGAGTAAGAAGGCCACAGGCTTTTAAATAGGAACTTTATTTATGTTTCTGTAGAAACTGTTCTTTGTTATCGTTGGCAAAAATTTTACCATTAAAATGTAATTTAATTTACATTTGAAAAGTATGTTTATGATAACCAGCCAAGCAACTCCTTTTATGATAATGAAAAAAATATTTGCATTTCATTATTTATAAGAAAATTTTATGGTTTTTACTGCAACAGGAAATTACAAATTACTTGAGCATAATGTAATGCTTTAATTGTATTATAAGTATGTAAATATAGTATTGTCTGAGTTTCAGAGGGGTGAGTCTGATTACATAGTCGAAATAAGGGCCTCAAGTGTAAGAAGTTTGTCTATCTTTTTATAGGCATTTTTTCAAAAATTTATTTTTTTTATAGGCATTTTTTTAAAAATTTATTTTTTTTATAGGAAATTTTTCAAAAATGTATTTTTTTATAGGAAATTTTTCAAAAATTTCCTATTTTTATAGGAAATTTTTCAAAAATTTCCTATTTTTATAGGAAATTTTTCAAAAATTTCCTATTTTTATAGGAAATTTTTCAAAAATTTCCCATTTTTATAGGAAACTTTTCAAAAATTTCCCATTTTTATAGGAAATTTTTCAAAAATTTCCCATTTTTATAGGAAATTTTTCAAAGATTTCCCATTTTTATAGGAAATTTTCAAAAATTTCCTATTTTTATAGGAAATTTTTCAAAAATTTCCTAGTTTTATAGGAAATTTTTCAAAAATTTCCTATTTTTATAGGAAAATTTTCAAAAATTACCTATTTTTACAGTAAATTTTTCAAAAATTTCCTATTTTTATAGGAAATTTTTCAAAAATTTCCTATTTTTATAGGAAATTTTTCAAAAATTTCCTATTTTTATAGGAAATTTTTCAAAAATTTCCTATTTTTATTGGAAGTTTTTCAAAAATTTCCTATTTTTATTGGAAGTTTTTCAAAAATTTCCTATTTTTATAGGAAATTAATCAAAAATTTCCTATTTTTATTGGAAAATTTTCAAAAACTTCCTATTTTTATAGAAAATTTTTCAAAAATTTCCTATTTTTATAGGAAATTTTTCAAAAATTTCCTATTTTTATAGGAAATTTTTCAAAATTTTCCTATTTTTATAGGAAATTTTTCAAAAATTTCCTATTTTTATAGGAAATTTTTCAAAAATTTCCTATTTTTATAGGAATCTTTTCAAAAATTTCCTATAAAAATAGGAAATTTTTCAAAAATTTCCTATTTTTATAGGAAATTTTTCAAAAATTTCCTATTTTTATAGGAAATTTTTCAAAAATTTCCTATTTTTATAGGAAATTTTTCAAAAATTTCCTATTTTTATAGGAATTTTTTCAAAAATTTCCTATTTTTATAGGAAATTTTTCAAAAATTTCCTATTTTTATAGGAAATTTTTCAAAAATTTCCTATTTTTATAGGAAATTTTTCAAAAATTTCCTATTTTTATAGGAAATTTTTCAAAAATTTCCTATTTTTATAGGAAGTTTTTCAAAAATTTCCTATTTTTATAGGAAATTTTTCAAAAATTTCCTATTTTTATAGGAAATTTTTCAAAAATTTCCTATTTTTATAGGAAATTTTTCAAAAATTTCCTATTTTTATAGGAAATTTTTCAAAAATTTCTAATTTTTATAGGAAATTTTTCAAAAATTTCCTATTTTTATAGGAAATTTTTCAAAAATTTCCTATTTTTATAGGAAATTTTTCAAAAATTTCCTATTTTTTCTTTTCTTGTAAAAATATAGGAATATATGCTTAAAGTCTTTTTTATAGGAAATTTTTCAAAAATTTAGTATTTTTCTAGCAAATTTTTCAAAAATTTCCTATTTTTCTAGGAAATTTTTTTTTTATAGAAAATTCAATATAAAGATAAGAAATATTTGAAAATTTTCTATAAAATTAAAAAAATTTCCAATAAAATAATGAACTTTTCTAAAAATAATAAGAAATTTTTTTAAAAATTTTCTTTAAAAATGAGAAATTTTTGAAAAATTTTCTATAAAATTAAGAAATTAAAAAAAAAATCCTATTTCTATTTTTAAAAACTTTCCTATAGATATAAGAAATTTTTAAAAAATTTAATATAAAAATAATAAATTTTTGAAATTTTTCTAAAATTAAAAAAGTTTTGAAAAATTTCCAATAAAAAAAACTTTTTTTAAATATCCTTTAAAAATAAGAAATCTTTAAAAATATGTTCTATAAAAATAAAAAAATTTTGAAAATTTCCTATAAAAATAAGAAAATTTTGAAAAATTTCTTGTAAAAATATAGGAATATAGGCCTTAAGTCTGTGTCTGTCTGTCTGTCTGTCTGTCTGTCTTTCTGCCTGTCTGTCTGTCTGTCTGTCTGTGTGTTTGTCTGTCTGTCTGTCTGTCTGTTTGTTTGTCTGTCTGTCTGTCTGTCTGTCTGTCTGTCTGTCTGTCTGTCTGTCTGTTTGTTTGTCTGTCTGTCTGTCTGTCTGTCTGTCTGTCTGTCTGTCTGTCTGTCTGTCTCTTTCTGCCGTCAGCTGTCGGAACTAGGAACTTTACAAAAGGAGCTAGGTCACTAAAATATTCTTGATTCCTTAAAAAAAATTTATCAAAATTGGGAAGAATCGGTTCACATTTAAACATACCTCCTGAATTCTAAAATAAATATTGCAGTCTTTGTTTAAAAAACTATTTTTCACACATTTTCCAAACTTTATATAATCCCGAAAATCTTTCATTAAACACGTTGCACCAGACAATTATTTTAAATATTTATTTAAAAAAAATAAGATAAAAATATGCAGAAGATATTATAGAATAAATTAAATCAAATTGTTAATAGCAACCACAGCAAGAAAATTAGTGGAAAGAAAAATCATGCAAGTGAAAACTCTATTGGTGGCACGCATGTGGAATAAATGAATTGCTATCGACCCCAAAGCAAACAATTGAGCGATTTGTATGAGTAATTAACAAAAAAAAATAAAAATCAATTTTTGCAGCTCAAATGATTCAAATTAATTAGAATTGATGACGAAGTAAATTCTGAAAAAAGGAGGGAGATGAAAATGATATGAAATGCTAAAATAAATCTATCAAAAGTTTTTGTTATAACATGTGATTTGGTAAATTTTGGAGATTTGGAGAATTTTTAAAATAAATTTTTATTTTACTTTCGATTTAAACTTAATCCAAAAGTTTAGTAAATTGCTTGAACACTAAATAAAAAAAAACTAAATTTGAAATTATAAAAAAAATACTGGGGAAAAACTGGAAATCAACATGTGGCATTTGGTTCTAAAACTTTAATCTGACAGAGCAAATCAATTAAATTGAAAACATATACTTTAAAATTTAAAACCCTAAGGCGAGTTAAAATTATTTATATTTTTTCAATTTTATATGTTCATAGATTAACAATGAAATTAATTTATATATCAGAAAACTATTTTAAATTAATGCGAAATAAAAATTAAACAAGCTTTTCAAAAAAATGAAAAACAAAATTCCATAAAAATAGGAAATTTTTGAAAAATTTTTCATAAAAATATAAAATTTTAGAAAAATGTTCTTTCAAAATAAGAAATTTTAAAAAATTTAAAAAAAATTTTTAAAAATATGAAAATTTTTATAATTTTTCTATAAAAATAAAAATTTTTTTAAAAATTTCCTATAAAATTAAAAAATTTTTGAAAAATTTCCTATAAAAATAAGAAATTTTTGAAAAATTTCCTTTAAAAATAAGAAATTTTTGAAAAATTTCCCATCAAAATAAAAAATTTTTAAAAATTTTCCTATAAGAAATTTTAGAAAAACCTATTATAACAATATTTTTTTTTAATTTCCTATAAAAATAAAAAAATTAAAAAAATCCTATAGAAATAAGAAATTTTTGAAAAATATCCTATAAAAATAGGAAACTTTTCAAAAAATTTCTATAAAATAAGAAATTTTTGAATAATTTCCTATAAAAATAAAAAAAAATTTGAGAAATTTCCTATAAAAATAAGAAATTTTTGTAAAATTTCCTATAAAAATAAGAAAATATTGTAAAACTTCCTATAAAAATAAAAAATTTTTAAAAAATTTCCTATAAAAATAAGAAGTCTTTGAAAAATTTCCTATAAAAACAAGAAATTTTTTAAAAATTTCCTATAAAAATTGGAAATTTTTTTAAAATTTCCTATAAAAATTGGAAATTTTTTAAAAATTTCCTATAAAAATTGGAAATTTTTGACAAATTTCCTTTAAAAATAAGAAATTTTTAAAAATTTTCCTAAAAAAATAAGAAATTCTTGAAAAACTTTCTATAAAATTAAGTAATTTTAAAAAATTTTCTTTCAAAATAAGAAATATTTGAAAAGTTTCCTTTTGAAAAATATCCTATAAAAATAACAAATTTTTGAAAAATTTCCTTTAAAAATAAGAAAATTTTGTAAAATTTCCTATAAAAATAAGAAATTTTTGAAAAATTTTTAAAAATTTCCTATAAAAATAATAAATTTTTGAAAAATTTCCTATAAAAATAAGAAATTTTTAGAAAATTTTTAACAAAAATTTTTAAAAATCTCTTATTTTTATAGGAAAATTTAAAAATTAAAAAAAAAAAAAATTCGTACGAAAATAAGCTTTTTTCAAAATTTTTAATAAAAATAAGAAATTTTTAAAAAATTTCCTTTAAAAATAAGTAATTTTTAAATAATTTCCTGTAAAAATAAAAAAATTTTGAAAAGTATCGTATAAAATTAAGAAATTTTTGAAAAATTTTCTACGAAAATAAGATTTTTTTGAAAAATTTCGTATAAAAATGAGAAATTTTTGAAAAATTTCCTATCAAAATAAGAAACTTTTTAAAAATTTCCTATAAAAATAAGAAATTTTTGAAAAATTTCCTATAAAAATTAAAAATTTTTAAAACATTTTTTTTAAAAATAAGAAATTTTTTAAAATGAAATTTTTTGAAATTTTTGAAAATTTTCTCATAAAAACAAGATATTTTTGAAAAATTTCTTATAAAAGTAAAAAAGTGAAAAATTTCTTTTAAAAATAGACATTTCAAAAAAATAAATTTTCCCTTAAAAAAAATTTTTTTTAATTTCCTATAACAATATAAAATCATTTCTATAAAAATACGAGTAGTAAACTTTTGAAAAGTTTCCTATAAAAATAGAAAATATATGAAAAATTTTCTTCAAAACTAGACAATTTTTCAAAACTTTTTCTATAAAATTAAAAAAATCCTATAAAAATAGAAAGTTAAAAAAAAATGGTAAGTTTTTGAAAATTTTCCTCAAAAAAGTTAATAAATTTTTTTAATTTTTTTTTTGAAAAATAGTAGAAATTTTCAAATTTTATATTGTTTATAGAAATACTGACTATTAGAACATTTTAACGTTTTGGAGGAATTTAAATTATTTTGTTTATATTTCTATAAAATGCTTCTATTATTTAACTTATCACAATCCCATTAGGAAAACAATTTATCATATTTATTTTTACATTCATTTTAAATAATAAATGTGCTTAAATTTGGCTTTTCCCTGAAATAAAATGTACATTTTCCCAATGTAATGCTCAAAAAACATTTTGATACAAATTATACATTAACACATGCATATACGTATATATGTCTTGCATTAAAAACCCCTTTAAGCTAAAATCCTTTAAATCCTTGAACTCATTAAAAATCTCTTAATTTCATATCCCCTAAACACTTGCGAAACACAAACAAAATTAAATAGATAAAATGTTCGTAATATTTCCCTAGCATTTTCCAAATGAAAAATAATTTTTCATTCGAATTTTCTCCGCAAGTAGCCTTCCCATGCTTACATACCCCTGGGACTGGCAGCTCCACTTAGTTTTATGACAAATTTTTGGAGAAAAAAATTTATAGTGTTTTTTTTTTGCTTGAAAAATAGTTTTAATCAGAAGAAAATGAAAAACAAAAATCCTTAAGGATTTGGTAAAAAACCACAAAACAAGAAACTAAATTAAAAACTTTTATTTGACCAAAAACAATTTTCATATAATTTTTGATTTGTTGCCAAAGTGGATCTAAAGGAGACTATAAAAAAAATGTCCAGAATTGTAAAGAAATAATAAGAATGAATAAATGAAAACTTTGTAATTGTTAAAATTTTTATTGTATTGCAGTATAACAATGTAAAGGATTTGAAGATGAAAACCAAACATAAGAAAATTTGAATAAACTTTAAGAGAAGCAAGTCAAATGTTTTTAACAGAAGCTATATATACCCTACAACAGTCAATTTAAAAAAAAGTTATTAATTTTTAAATATTTGTACAAAAATTACTTTTTAAAATTCATAATCATTTATTGAAATTTTTAATAAAATTCTTATTTTTATAGGAAATCTAAAAAAAACTATTTTTATAGGAAATTTTTCAAAAATTTTCTATTTTTATAGGAAAGTTTTTCAAAAATTTTCTATTTTTATAGAAAACTTTTCAAAAATTTTCAATTTTTATACGAAATTTTTCAAAAATTTTCTATTTTTATAGGAAATTTTTCAAAAATTTTCTATTTTATAGGAAATTTTGCAAAAATTTTCTATTTTTATAGGAAATTTTACAAAATGTTTCTATTTTTATAATAAATTTTTCTAAAATTTTTTATTTATATAGGAAATTTTTCAAAACTTTCTTATTTCTATAGGAAATTTTTTAAAATATTCATATTTCTATAGAAAGTTTTTCAAAATTTTCTTATTTTAATAGGAAATTTTTCAAAAATTTCTCATTTCTATAGGAAATTTTTCAAAAATTTCTTATTTTTTAAAATTTCTTATTATTATAGGAAATTTTTTAAAATTTTATTATTTTTATAGAAAATTGTTCAAAAATTTGTTATTTTTATAGGGAATTTTTCAAAAGTTTTTAGCTTTTATAGAAAATTTTTAATAAGTTTCTTTTTTCGATAGAATATTTTGCAAAAATTTCTTATTTTTATAGGAATTTTTTCAAAAATTTCTAATTTTTATAGGAAATTTTTAAAAAATTTCTTATTTTTGTAGGAAATTTTTCAAAATTTCTTATTTTTATGGGAAATTTTTCAAATTTTTTTTATTTTTATAGGAAATTTTTCAATTTTTTTTTAATATTTATAGGAACTATTAAAAAATTTCTTATTTCTGTAGAAAAATTTAAAAAAATTTCTTATTTTTATAAGAAATCTTTAAAAAATTTCTAATTTTTACAGGACATTTTTCAAAATAATTTTTACTTTTAAAGGAAATTTTTTAAAAATTAAATATTTTTATTGGAAATTTTTTAAAAATTAAATATTTTTATAGGAAATTTTTAAAAATTTCTTATTTTTATAGTAAATTTTTCAAAAATTTTTTATTTTTATAGGAAATTTTTCCAAAATATTTTAGTTTTATAATAAACTTAAAAAAAATTTATTTTGGTAGGACATTTTTAAAATGTTTCTTATATTTATAGGAAATTTAAAAAAAAATCGAATTTTTATTGGAAATTTTTGAAAAAATTCTTATTTTTATAGGAAATTTGTCAAAAATTTCCCAGTTTTATAGGAACATTTTCAAAAATTTCTTATTTTTGTAGGAAATTTTTAAAAATTTCTTATTTTTAAAGGAAATTTTTCAAAAATGTTTTATTTTTATCGAAAATTTTTCAATTTTTTTTTTATAGTTATTTCCTATAAAAAAAATTCTAATTTTTATAGGAAATTTTTTAAATGTTTCTTATTTTTATAGAAAAAGTTTCAAAAATTTCTTATTTGTGTAGAAAAATTAAAAAAAAAATTAAAAAATCTTTCAAAAATTTCTAATTTTTACACGAAATTTTTCAAAAAAAAAATTATTACTTTTATAGGAAATTTTTTTAAAATTAAATATTTTTTTAGGAAATTTTTCAAAAATTTCTAATTTTTATAGGAAATTTTTCAAAAATTTCTTATTTTTATATGAAATTTTTCAAATATTTCTTATTTTTATAGGAAATTTTTCAAAAATTGTTTATTTTTATAGCAAATTTTTCAAAAATTTTTTATTTTTATAGCAATTTTTTCCAAAATATTTTATTTTTATAGGAAATTTAAAGAAAAATATTTTAGTTTTAGAGTAAATTTTTCAAAATGTTCTTATTTTTGTGGGACATTTTTAAAATGTTTCTTATATTTTTAGGAAATTTTTAAAAAATTTCTTATTTTTATAGGAAATTTTTCAAAAATGTCTTATTTTTATAGAAAATTTTTCAAAAATTTCTTATTTTTATAGGAAATTTTTCAAAAATTTCTTATTTTTATAGGAAATTTTTCAAAAATTTCGTATTTTAATAAGAAATTTTTCAAAAATTTCTTATTTTAATAGGAAATTTTTCAAAAATGTCTTATTTTAATAGGAAAATTTTCAAAAATTTCTTATTTTTATAAGAAATTTTTTAAAAATTTTTTAATTTTATAGGAAATTTTTCAAAAGTTTCTTATTTTTATAGAAATTTTTCAAAAATTTCTTATAGTTATAGGAAATTTTTCAAAAATTTCTAATTTTTTAGAACATTTAAAAAAATTTAATTTTTATAGGAAATTTTTCAAATATTTATTATTTTTATAGAAAATGTTTCAAAAATTTTTTATTTCTATAGAAAAATTTTAAAAAATTTCTTATTTTTATAAGAAATCTTTCAAAAATTTATAATTTTTATAGGAAATTTTTCAAAAAAAAATCTCACTTTTATGTAAATTTTTTGAAAATTGAATATTTTTATAGGAAATTTTTCAAAAATTTCATATTTTTTTCAGAAAATTTTCAAATATTTCTTATTTTATTTTTCAAAAATTTCCTATTTTTATAGAAATTTTTTCAAAAATTTCTTATTTTTATAGGAAATTTTTCAAAATTTTATTATTTTTATAGGAAATTTTTCAAAAATGTCTTTTTTTTATAGGAAATTTTTCAAAACTTTCTTATTTTTATAAGAAATTTTTCAAAAATTTCTAATTGTTAAAGGAAATTTTTCAAAAATTTCTTATTTTGTTTTTTTTTTTTTGGAAATTTTTCAAAAATTTCTTTTTTTATAGGAAATTCTTCAAAAATTTCTTATTTTTATAAGAAATTTTTAAAAACTTTCTTATTTTTATATCAAAATTTTCAAAAATTTCTAATTTTTATAGGAAACTGGTAAAAAATTTATTATTTGCATAGGAAATTTTCAAAAAAAATTCTTATCTTCATAGAAAATTTTAAAAAAATTTCTTATTTTATAGGAAATTTTTAAAAAGCTTCTTACTTTATAGCAAATTTTTCAAAAATTTCCCTCTTTATAAGAAAATTTTTCAAAAATTTCTTATTTTCATAGGAAATTTTTCAAAAATTTCTTATGTTTATATGAAATTTTTAAGTTTTATATATTTTTATAGGATTTTTTTAAAAAAATTTTCTATTTTTTCGGTGCAAAATGTTTTGCCATAAATGTCATACTGTAGGGCATAACAATGTTATGCCTGAAAAAACATGTCACATTACGTCATTATTATGCTCGCATTACAATGGCATTCATATAAAAGACAGAAAATTTCAATAAAACAAAAAAATGAAAATATTTTCGTTACTTTTGTTCTGATTTTTTTCTTCCGCCAGAAAAAAACAGTTAAAATATGTTGAAATGTAAAGACAAATTGTAAATACCCTCATATTTTAGAAATGATTGTCTTCTGTTGAAAGCCAAAAAGTAGATGATTCTCCAGTTAAGTAATAAAAAAACGAAATCGAAAAATCACAACAGGAAGTTCCTAAATTTAATCTAATCTAGGAAAATGAAAAAGCCAAAAATAACATACTTAAACTTGTTACATAAGCTCACAGTTAAAGACTCTCTGTCTCTAAATTCTTAGCACATCAGTCATTCCGTTTGTTTTTCCATTTGTTTTCCCACAAGAACCAGACAGACCGACAGATATACGAGTACAGACAACCATCCATCCATCTTAATCTATATTCATCTTGATTTTACAATGTTTACAAACATTTCTTCTTTTTCGAATGAATTTTTTCTGGTACGAGTATAGAATTTTAGTACATCATAAAAATACTAAACATCATTTACTAAATTGGGTTAAAATTATTTACGTTGTTAGAATTTCAAAACATTGTTTAAGAGTTAAAATAGTTTCCGTTTCCTATGTTTATGCTATGCTAGGAGCATACATACATATAAATATCTAAAGACACACATACATGCATTATCTTCTCCTATTTCCTCTATTTATATCACATTCTCTATGCCTTGTTGTCTTTTCCTCTTTAAAATGTATCTCAATATCTTGCAAAGAAAAAAGGAAACATTTTATTTGTTTGCAAAATATTACCAAATGACATGATTTGGTTTGAGCATTCTTCAATCTTATAATCATTGATATATGACAAGTCTAGCAGAATATATGTAAAATGTTATAACAAATTTTATTTATCTTAGTTTATCTTTGGGCCTTGACTTTGTTTTTTTTTTTTATTTTTGAAAAACTCTTGAAATTAAGCTTTATTTAATATGAATAAGAATATATGTATAAGTCTTTTTTTTTAAAGATTTTGTATTCATTACGAATATGATGATAAGCATGTGATTTAATATCATTATCACAAATGAAACAGAAATGTTTTTTTATTTGAGCATTAGCTTGAAAAGCCTTTCCTAACAGTGACTTGCAAAACAAATTTTAGGTTTTGGAAAAATATTCGCTTATTTTTCTACAGACAAAATTTCATAATGAAAATTTTTATATAAAAAAATTCTTAATAAAAATTTTTCTATAGAAAAAATTTCATAATAAAAATTTTTCGAAAGAAATTAATTTTTAATTGAACCAAGAATTTATGTTAAGAGGTTGTGGGTTCGAATCCGGGCTCAGGTTCATATCATAAATTTTTATTTTTTTAATTTTTAATAATTTTTATGATTTTTTAAATTAGATTAATAATTTTTAAGAATACTGAAAAAACTATGTGACACTTAGCAGTGTGGAATGCTGCATTTTCTGTCCCGCTACGGACTTCATCAGCACACTGTGTCACCAACTGTTAGATGCCAGTAGTTAAGATCATCTATTTAACTGAATTCTTAAGCGAAATGGAAAACGAGAATTATATTAACACTCATTTCTATTTCACCTATGACCATATGATCGATTCAGTTAGACGAACTTATCCACCATAGTTCTTTCCTTTATGTTTTGTTTTCCTTTCCTTTATTAATCTACATTTACTTCGTACTTTAACCAACTGTCAGCTGGTAATGAAGACAAAGATTTTTGTTTTTGACAAGTTTTTCTATAGAAAAAAATTTTGTAATGAAAATTTTTCTATAAAAAAAAAATCGTAATAAAAATTTTTCTATAAAAAAATTTCATAACGAAAACTCTTCTATAGAAAAAATTTCATAATGAAAATTTTTTTATAGAAAAATTTCACAATGAAAATGTATCTATAGAAAAATTTCACAATGAAAATATATCTTAAGAAAAATTTCACAACGAAAATTTTTCTTTAGAAATAATTTTATAATGAAATGTTTTCAATAGAAAAAATGTCATTTTCCTATAAAAAAAAAATCATTTTCCTATAGAAAATTTTTCTAAAGAAAAAATTTCATAATGAAAATTTTTCTAAAGAAAAAATTTCATAATAAAAATTTTTCTAAAGAAAAAATTTATAATAATAAGAATTTTTCTAAAGAAAAAATTTCATAATAAATTTTTTTTTTCAGAAAAAAATCTCATATTGAAACTTTTAAATAAATCATATAAAAATATGAAATTTTTGAAAAATTTCTTATAAAAATATATATTTTTTTTTTAATTTTCTTTAAAAATTTTTAAAAATTCACTATAAAAATTAATTTTGTTTTTAAATTTCCTTCAAAAAATTTTTGAGAAATTTCTTATAAAAATATATATTTTTTTTTAATTTTCTTTAAAAAATTTTAAAAATTCACTATAAAAATTAATTTTGTTTTTAAATTTCCTTCAAAAATAAGAATATTTTGAATTTTTTTCTATAAAAATAAGAACTTTTTGAAAAATTTTCTATAAAATAAGAAATTTAAAAAAAAATTTCTATAAAATTAAGAAAGTTTTGAAAAATTTTTTATAAAATTAAGAAACTTTGGAAGAATTTTCTAAAAAAATAAATTTTTTTCTTTCAAAGTAAGAAATTTTTGAAAAATTTCCTATAAAATTAAGAAATTTTTGAGAAGTTTCGTATAAAAATAAGAATTTTTTTTTTCTTTCAATACATAGAATTTTTGAAAATATTCCTAGAAAAATATTACTTTTGAAAAATTTCCTAAAAAACAATGAAAAAATTTCCAATAGAAATACGAAATTTTTGGAAAATTTCGTATAAAAATAAAAAAAATTTAAAATTCTCCTATAAAAAAAAAACAAATTTTTGAAAAATTTTCTATTAAAATAGGAAATTTTTGAAAAATTTCCTATAAATATCAGAACATTTTTAAAAAATTCTTATAAAAATAAGAAATTTTTGAAAAATTTCCTAAAAAAAATGATAATTTTTTTAAAAATTTGGTATAAAAATACGAAATTTTTGAAAAATTTACGTTAAAAATAAGAAATTTTTGAAAAAGTTCTTATAAAAATAAGAATTTTTTAAAAAAAAATCGGATAAAAATAAGAAATTTTTGAAAAATTTCCCATAAAACTAGGAAAATTTTGAAAATTTTCCTATAAAAGTAGGGAATTTTTGAAGAATTTCATACAAAAATACGAAATTAAAAAAAAATCCTATAAAAATATTAAATTTTTGAAAAATTTCCTATAAAAAAAGAAATTTTTGAAAAATTTTCTATAAAAATAGGAAATTTTTGAAAAATTTACTACAAAAAAAAGAAATTTTTGAAGAAGTTCCTATAAAAATAGGAAATTTTTGAAAGATTTCTTATAAAAGTAGGAAATTTTTAAAAATTTCCTATAAAAATAGGAATTTTTTGAAAAATTTCCTACAAAATAGGAAATTTTTGAAAAATTTCCTATAAAAATAAGAAATTTTTAAAATTTCCTATAAAAATAAGAAATTTTTAAAAAATTTCCTATAAAAATAAGAAATTTTTGAAAATTTTCCTATAAAAATAAGAAATTTTTAAAAAATTTCGTATAAAAATGAGAAATTTTTGAAAAATTTTTTTAAAAATGTCAAATTTTTGAAAAATTTTCTATAAACATAAGAAATTTTGGAAAAAAATTCTTTTAAAAATAAGAAATTTTAAAAATTTTCCTATAAAAGTAAGAAATTTTTGGAATATTTCCTATAATAATAAGAAATTTATGAAAAATTTTCAATAAAAATAAGAAACTTTTGAAAATTTTCCTATAAAAAATACGAAATTGTTAAAAAATTTTCTGTAAAAATAAGATTTTTTTTTAAATTTCCTATAAAAATAAGAAATTAAAAAAAAAACATTTTATAAAAATAAGAAATTAAAAAAAAAACATTTTATAAAAATAAGAAATTAAAAAAAAAAAATGGTTAAAAACAAGAAATTTTTAAAAAAATTTCCTGTAAAAATAAAAAATGTTTGAAAAATTTTCTATAAAAATTTTATCTACAAATAAAAAGTGTTTGAAAATTTTTTTATAAAAATAAGAAATTAAAAAAAAAATTTATAAAAATAAGAAATTTTAGAAAATTTTAATTAAAAAGAAGACATTTTTGAAGAAATAAATTTTTGAAAAATTTCCTACACAAATAAGAAATTTTTGAAAAATTTCCTATAAAATTATTAAATTTTTGAAAAATTTCCTCTAATAATAAAAAATTAAAAAAAAACTTTATTATTAATATAAGATGCTTTAGAAAAATTTCCTATAAAAATAAGGAATTTTTAAAATTTTTCAAAAAAAAATTAGAAATTCTTGAAAAATTTCTTATAAAAAAAAGAAATTTCCTATTTAAATTATTCTATAGAAGAAATTTTAACTGCAATAATAAATAATTGTAATAAATTGGAATTATAGTACAATATACTAATGTAGTACTTTTCGACAAAGTTTTATTGTTTAAACCACAAACTTTAATTTGCCACTGTATATAGGATTTTAGCTCCTGAAACAGTTTTGTTAAATGTTTTGTTTATTCGTTTCGACATCTGTTAGTTTGTCATTATTGCCTTTCTATCATATTATGGGCTAACTAAAATTTAGATAAACTTATTTGCATATTAATATATATTAAAGAGGTTCACAGTCCACAGTTCGTGGCAAAAAGTCCACCACAAAGAAAAGTGTTTATTTGCTTTACCGATTTTCAAAAGCTTCGATGCTATGATATGTGACAAATGGGCTTAAAATTATTTTAAAGTACTGGGTCATTTCGAAATGTTGAATTTTGGAGTTTCCGGTCCATTTGAAAATACTGGGTAGGCCCTACTGATTCATAAATTTTCGAAATATTAACAATTTCCATTTAATACAATAAATAAACACTTACAGTTTTTGGCAGTAAATGTTATTCATTTCACACATTATAAATTGGTATAATAGCAAAAACTGTGACTATCCTTGCCTATGACACCAAACAGGAGTTAAATTTAGCTTTTGTTTTATTTATGATTTTATGACATTTTCGAAAGATTAAAAACCTATTATATAGTTTAGTTACGATAAACAAAATAATATAATTAACATAATTTATCATAGTCATTATAAGCATTTATGGTAACCATATGTCATCAACGAGTTTAAGGTAATAGTTTGGGGAGTTTCAGTTTAATCAGGCAGGAATTTTAATAGATTGAAGTTTTATGAACATTTTTGGAGAATAACTATCACAGATGTACATAGGAATGCGAAAATGGGGGAAAAGTTTGGAAAATATAAAGAATAAAGGAAATCTCCTTTTGAATTAGTTATCATAGAACAAAGAAATATAATATGTATAAAAGAAAGAGTTCAGTTGCTGTTAATAATAAGATAATAGAGCTTAATGATGCTGGTCGTGCATAATAAGTTTTTAAATAAGCTCAAAAACTTAAAGCTTAAAAATTAAAAGATAAGCATAAACAACTTGTTAATTTTCAAAATAATACAAAGACATTTAATTCTTGAACATTAAATTTTAAAATCTTTCTATAAGAAACATCCATTGAAATTTTTCTTTAAGAAACAACAATTTAAGTTTTCCAAAACGTTATCAAACATTTATTTTCTTCAACGTCAAAACATTCAATCAAAATTTTCTTGTAAACCTAAACCTCTTGAGATTATTAACATTCAATTTATCATTTTATTACAAACCTCTTAATTCCCTAACCAAATCCAAATTTTTTTTTTTTTTTACAAAAATCACAAAATTTCTAGAAATTTTAGTTATATAAAAGATTTTTATCCTAAAGCCATTAAAATACCTTTGATCATTTTACCGTTTTGTTTCACAATAATTTTTTGTTTTGACAAATTTTCCACATATTTTCCTTTTTTCTGCCATTACCAGAAGATGATAAATGGTTGTAAAAGTCTTTATTTATAATTTTTTAACTTAAATAATATTTTGTCAACAGCCATGAAGATATATGTATATAATTTAATTGAATTTTTCTGTCTAGGTTTTTCATTTTTCTTTAATATCTGTTTATTTATCTTTATTAATTTAATAAAATCTTCTTAAAAACTATAAAATTTTAAGAAAAGTTTTAGAAAACTTTTTAGTCTGCGGTTTATGGTAATGGATTTTTAAACAAATTTATATAAGAAGCAGAAAAGAACTATAAATGTTTTCCAAGCTCCTCCATAGAACATAGGCCCTCAAGAAATGTTATCCATATAGAACTATCGGTTGCAATAGTCTAAGTTTCCATCCATTATCATATCTCGGTAATCAGCTTGTAAATCTGACTTTTTCAAGTATATGAGTGTTTTCTTCTTCATTAATTGCGTTAGGGGTTTAATTTAAAAGCTTTTTTGTTATACTCTTTTGGAGCTTTCATTTTCGACATTTCTATGGAAAATTTATAACAAATTTTCCATAAAAAATATACTCGTTATAAAAATTTTTCTATAGAAAAGTGTTCGTTATAAAAATTTTTGTATAAAAAACTTTACGTTATAAAAATTTTACTATAGACAATTTTTCGTTATAAAAATTTTTCTATAGAAAATTTTTCGTTAAAAAATAATTTTATAGAAAATTTGACGTTATAAATATTTTTCTTTGTAAAAAGTTGTCTACAGAAAATTTTTCGTTATAAAAGTTTTTCTAAAGAAATTTTTCATCATAAAAATTTTTCTAAAGAAAATTTTCCGTTATAAAAATTTTTCTTTACAAAATTTTTTCGTTATAAAAATTTTTCAATTGAAAACTTTTCATTATAAAAACTTTTCTAAAGAAAATTTTATGTCATAAAAACGTATCTATAGAAAATTTTTCATTATAAAAATTTTTAAAAGAAAATTTTTCATTATAAAAGTATTTTATAGAAAATTGTTTGTTACAAAAATTTTTCTATATTAGTTTTTCGTTATAAATTTTTTTTATAGAAAACGTTTCGTAATTAAAATAATTTAGATGTAATTTTTACATAGAAAAAAGTTCAGTGGGAAGTTTAATAGGAAATTTCTTCTATAGACAAAACTTCAATAGAAATTTTTTTTATAGAGAAAAGTTCAATATGAAATTGATTTTATAAAAAAAAAGTTTGATATGAAATTATTTTATAAAAAAGTTCATTAAGAAAATTTTCTACAGAAAAAGTTCGGTATAAAATTTTTTCCATAGAAAAAATTTCAATACAATATTTTTCTATACAAAAAACTTCAATATAATGTTTTTTATATACATAATAGATCAATATAAAATTTTTTCTATAGAAAAAAGTTCACTATAAAATTTGTTCTATAGAAAAAGGTTCAATATGAAATTTTTTCTATAGAAAAAAGTTCAATATGAAATTTTTTCTATAGCAAAAAGTTCATTATGAAATTTTTCTATAAAAAAATGTTAATTATGAAATTTCTTCTATAGAAAAAAGTTCAACATGAAATTTTTTCTATAGAAGAAAGTTCAATATGAAATTTTTTCTATAGAAAAAAGTTCAATATGAATTTTTTTCTGTAAAAAAATAAAATATGAAATTTTTTCTATAGGAAAAATTCAATATAAAATTTTTTCTATAGAAAAATGTTCATTATGAAATTATTTTTATAGAAAAATTTTCGATATGAAATTTTTTTCTATAGGAAAAAGTTCAATATGAAATTTTTTCTATAAGAAATATTCAATTTTTTTATAGGAAAATATGAAATTTTTTCTATAGAAAAAAGTTAATTATGAAATTCTTTCTATAGAAAAGAGTTCAACATGAAATTCTTTCTATAGAAAGAAGTTCAATACGAAATTTCCCCTATAGAAAAAAGTTCAAAAATAAATTTTTTCTAAAGAAAACAATATACAATTTTTATAGAAAAAACTTCAAAATTTTTCTATAGAATAAACTTCACTATGAAATTTTTTCTATAAAAAAAAGTTCAATATGAAATTTTTTCTATAGAAAAAAGTTCAATATGAAATTTTTTCTATAGAAAAAGTTCAATATGAAATTTTTTCTATAGAAAAAAGTTCAATATAAAATTTTTTCTATAGAAAAAAGTTCAATATGAAATTTTTTCTATAGAAAAAGTTCAATATGAAATTTTTTCTATAGAAAAAAGTTCAATATAAAATTTTTTCTATAGAAAAAAGTTCAATATGAAATTTTTTTCTTTAGAAAAAAGTTCAATATGAAATTTTTTCTATAATAAATATGAAATTTTTTTTTATAGGAAAATATAAAATTTTTTCTATAGGAAAAAGTTCAATATGAAATTCTTTCTATGGAAAAAAGTTTATTATTAAATTTTTTAGAAGAAAAAAGTTCAATATGAAATTTTTTTAAAAGAATAAAGTTCAATACGAAATTTCTCCTATAGAAAAAAGTTCAATAAGAAAAGTTCTAAAGAAAACAATATAAAATTTTTTCTATAAAAAAAACCTCACTATGAAAATTTTTCTATAGCATAAACTTCACTATGAAATTTTTCTATAGAAAAAAGTTTAATATTAAATTTTCACTACGAAGTTTTTTGTATAGAAAAATTTATGAAATTTTTTCTATAAAAAAAACTTCATTATGAAATTTTTTCTATAGAAAAAACTTCACTATGAAATTTTTTCTATAGAAAAAACTTCACTATGAAATTTTTTCTATAGAAAAAACTTCACTATGAAATTTTTTCTATAGAAAAAACTTCACTATGAAATTTTTTCTATAGAAAAAACTTCACTATGAAATTTTTTCTATAGAAAAAACTTCACTATGAAATTTTTTCTATAGAAAAAACTTCACTATGAAATTTTTTCTATAGAAAAAACTTCACTATGAAATTTTTTCTATAGAAAAAACTTCACTATGAAATTTTTTCTATAGAAAAAACTTCACTATGAAATTTTTTCTATAGAAAAAACTTCACTATGAAATTTTTTCTATGGAAAAAACTTCACCATAAAATTTTTTCTATAGAAAAAACTTCACCATGAAATTTTTTCAATGGAAAAAACTTCACTATGAAATTTTTTCAATAGAAACAAGTTTAATTTTATTTTTTTTATAGAAAAAAGTTCAATATGAAATTAAAAATAAACAAAATTAAAATTTATTTATCAATGTCCCACTGTGCCACTCAAAAACATATGGATTTTCCAATAAAACAGATATTTCCTTAGTCAAATTAAAGTGGTTTTCATTCACATGTTCTTCAATTCTGCCACCAGCATTCACATTCTTCCCCTCCCGTCGTATCTTTGTAAATTTCTTTTTATTTTATAAAATTGCTTCTGTTTATATATCATGAAAATATGCCAGCATATGTATAAGTGAATAATTGTTTAAGTATTTGTATGTTGAGGAGCTTGTTGCGGGGGAAAATGATTCCTGGTACTGAAAGAAGGACAATACAAATTGGTCTTGAACATATGTATGTATGTTTTGTTGTGTGTTAAAATATTTGTTAAGCACTCAAGTGTTAAGTATCTAAGATATTGGGTTCTTTCATTTCCGTTTACTCTTTAGAAAAAAATTTTTGGTTTTTCACAAACACACACATTCATTCATTTGAAAGTGTCTGTTTGTGTTTGGGAAAATTTTGTGTATATTTTCAAGTGTGTGTTTGTAAGTATATTTTTTTTCATAAGAGCAAAAACATTACAAATATTTACCAACAACATTTTTGTTAAAAAAGCATATTTGTTAGAATATTTTTCTCTTGCTGGTGTTTTTCTTCGTTTTCCACTTGGTTAGAATATGTTTTTCTTTTATTTTTTTCTTTGTTGTTGTAACAATAGGTGTTTGTTAGTAGAAAATTAGTAGGAATCTGAAGATGCTTATGGAAATTGTTAAGAGTTACTTTAGTTAAACTGATACATATGTACGTACGTTTTAAAACTTGAAACTTTTTTTCGTTTTCTATTTTGTTATTTGGATATTTTTTTATGCCCTCAAGCCTAATTTAAATTGGCAAAAGGTTTTTGAAAGTTTTGATATCAAATATATTGTTGATGGCAACATAAGCAATTAAATTATAAAAGAATTTAATAAAAGAAAAATAAGATTAAGGGGAACATTTTATAAATTTGTTATCTAAAGAAAAAAAATTGTTAAAACAAGTTAGAAAACAATTTTTTTTTACATTAACAAATTTTATATGAAATTAAATATTTTTTTTTTATAAACAAAGGTTCAATTAGAAATTTTTCCTATAGAAAAAAGTTCAAAAGAAATTTTTTCTATAGAGAAAACTTCAAAATGAAATTTTTTCTATAGAAAAAAGTTCAAAATGAATTTTTTTTCTATAGAACAATTTTTAATATGAAATTTTTTCTATAGAAAAAAGTTCAATATGAAATTTTTGTAAAGAAAAAAGTTAAATTTGGAATTTTTTCTATAGAAAACAGTTCAATTTTAAATTTCTTCTATAGCAAAAAGTTCAAAATTAAGGTTTTTTTTATAAAAAAAAGTTCAATATGAATTTTTTTATTCAAAAAAGTTCAATAGGAAATTTCTTCTATAGAAAAAAGTTCAATATGAAATTTTTTCTATAGAAAAAAGTTCAATATGAAATTTTTTCTATAGAAAAAAGTTCAATATGAAATTTTTTCTATAGAAAAAAGTTCAATATGAAATTTTTTCTATAGAAAAAGTTCAATATGAAATTTTTTCTATAGAAAAAAGTTTAAAATGAAATTTTTTGTATAAAAAAAAGTTGAAAATGAAATTTTTCTATCGAAAAACGTTCAAAATGAAATTTTTTCTATAGAAAATAGTTAAAAATGAAATTTTTTCTATAGAAAAAACTTTACTATGAAATTTTTTCTATAGAAAAAAGTTCAAAATTAAATTTTTTTATAGAAAAAAGTTCAAACTAAAATTTTTTCTATAGAAAAAAGTTCCATATGAAATTTTTTCTATAGAAAAAAGTTCAATATTTAATTTTTTCTATAGAAAAAAGTTCAATATGAAATTTTTTCTATAGAAAAAAGTTCAATATAAAATTTTTTCTATAGAAAAAAGTTCAATATGAAATTTTTTCTATAGAAAAAAGTTCAATATGAAATTTTTTCTATAGAAAAAAGTTCAATATGAAATTTTTTCTATAGAAAAAAGTTCAAAATGAAATTTTTTCTATAGAAAAAAGTTGAAAATAAAATTTTTTCTATAGAAAAAAGTTCAAAATGAAATTTTTTCTATAGAAAAAAGATCAAAATGAAATTTTTTCTATAGAAAAAAGTTCAAAATGAAATTTTTTGTATAGAAAAAAGATCAAAATGAAATTTTTTCTATAGAAAAAAGTTCAAAATGAAATTTTTTCTATAGAAAAAAGTTCAAAATGAGTTTTTTGCTATAGAAAAAAGTTCAGAATGAAATTTTTTCGATAGAAAAAAGTTCAAAATGAAATTTTTTCTATACAACAAGTTCAATATGAAGTTTTTTACTAAAAAATTTTATATAGAAATTTTTTTGGGTTTCTTTTATAGAAAAATTTTCATTAGAATTTTTTTTTTTACAGAAACCTTTAAAATTTGTACTATAAAACATTTCCTTCAAAAAGAAGACTATTCGCATTTGATCCCAAATCTATTACATATATTTATTAATGTAACAGATTTGGGATCAAATGCGAATACTCTTTTTTTGAATATTATTTACATCCCGACGATTTTGTTTTTTTTTTTTTGAAAAAAACTTCTATAAAATTTTTTAATGGAAAAATTTTTTGTACAGAAAAATTTTCATCAAAAATTTACTCTATGGAAAATTTTCTATGGAAAAATTTTAATTTAAAATTTTTTCTATGGAAAAATTATCACTAAAATATGTTTTCAATAGAAAAATTTTAATTTTAAAACTTTTTCTGTAAGTAAAGGTTTTCATTAAGAAATTGTTTCTATAGAAAAATTTTCATTAAAGAAATTGTTTCTATAGAAAAATTTTCATTAAAGAAATTTTTTCTATAGAAAACTTTTCATTAAAGAAATTTTTTCTATAGAAAAATTTTCATTAAAGAAATTGTTTCTATAGAAAACTTTTCATTAAAGAAATTTTTTCTACAGAAAAATTTTCATTAAAGAAATTTTTTTTATAGAAAAATTTTCATTAAAGAAATTTTTTCTATAGAAAAATTTTCATTAAAGAAATTTTTTCTATAGAAAAATTTTCGTTAAAGGAATTTTTCTATAGAAAAATGTACAGAAAAATTTTTTTAACGAAAAATTTTCATTTAAAAATTTTTCATTGAAAAATTTTTCTATAGAAAAATTTTCGTTTAAAAATTTTTCTGTAGAAAAACTTTCATTATAGAAATTTTTTCTATAGAAAAATTTTTATTAAAGAAATTTTTTTATAGAAAAATTTTCATTAAAAAACCTTTTATTAAAAAAAATTGTTTCGATAGAAAAATTAGTATAAAAAATTTTTCTATAAAAAAAATTTTCTTTAATAATATTTTATAAAGAAAAATTTTTATTGAAAAATATTTTCGATACTAAATTTTGGTTAAAAAATTTTTACTATAGAAAAATTTTCATTGAAAAAAATTTTCGAGAGATAAATTTTCATTGAAAAAATTTTTTACGTAAAAATTTTAATTAAAAAAATTTTTCTATAGAAAAATATTCATAAAAAATTTCTTTCTATAGAAAAATTTTCATTAAAAATTTTAGTAAATTTTTTTCTATAAAAATTTTTATTAAAAATTGTTTCTATAGATAAGTTTTTATTAAACAATTTTTCTATAAAAAAATTTTTATGAAAATTTTTTTTCTATATAAAAATAAAAACATTTTTTCTATAGAAAAATTTTCATTCCAAATTTTTTTTTAAGAAGAATTTTTTTTTAACAGATCTTTTCAATAGAAACATTTTCATTAAAAAAATGTTCCTTTATAAAAATTCCGAAATTATTTTTATAGAAAATTTTTCATTCAAAAATGTAAGATATTTTGTACAAAAATTTTCTTATAGAAAAATTTTAGTCAAAATTTTTTCTGCAGAAAATTTTAAAATTTTTTCTATAAAAAAATTGTATGTAAAATTTGTTTTATAGAAAAATTTTTATTAAAAAATGTTTTCTATAGAAAATTTTCATTAAAAATTTTTTCTATAGAAAAATATTTTCTATAGAAAAATTTTTATTGCAGAAATTTTTTCTATACAAAAATTTTCATTAAAGAAATTTTTCTATACAAAAATTTTCATTAAAAATTTTTTCTGTTGAAAAGTTTTCTTCAAAAATTTTTTTCTAAGAAAAATTTTTATTAAAAAAATTTCTCTATAGAAAAATTATCAATCCAAAATTTTTCATTAAAAAAATTTTTCTATAGACATTTTTTCATTAAAAAATTTTTTCTATACAATAAAAATTTTTGTATAGAAAAATTTTCATTGAAAAATTCTTTTAAAAATTATTTTTTATAAAATATTTTTTCTATAGAAAAATTTCCATTAAATATTGTTTCTATAGAAAATTTTTCATTGACAAATTTTTTCTATAAAAAAAATATAATTAAAAAATTGTTTCTTTAGAAAAATTTTCATTATAAAATTCTATAAAAAAAATTATATCTTTATCATGAAGCATATGGTGTTTTCCCAGCCATTTGCCCTTAATCTTTGCCATAAAAATTATAAACAACAAAATTATAATTCCCCATTATCACCCCTTTAGTTTTAGCATTTATGCCCCCTGACAACAAAATTTACTGATATCACCCACATTTTTTTATACACTGTGGTCCAGAACCACTTTAGTTCGCACGTGCAGATGATGCCATTAAAGCTATAAATTCCCAAACCAGTCCTTAAATGGTTACAAATTAAAATGTTGTTCTATGTTTATTTGTGCACATTCATAAAAGCCAAATTACGCCATCACTAAACGAAATAAATAATAAAAATGTTAAAAAGTGAACAAAAAAAAAAACTTTCGGAGAAACCGAGAGATGTATTATTATAGTAAATTGTGTATAGAAGAAAAAAGAATATGGCTGATGTCGTTATATTCATATTTTATATATTTTGTACGTAAATGGCTTTTATTGTTGTAATAACTTTAATGCAATGAATAAAATTCAGCTCACACTTTCTTTAACCAACAACACCAGCAACAATAATGACGAACAACAACTACCAAATAACACCCAACCATCGTTCCATACATTCATCTAGTCAACAACTGTGCACAGTGGGATGAGATGGGAGCTAAAATTTAAGATTTTTGATAGTCAAATCTTTTGAAGGCCATTGAAGATGAAATAGTTATATGGAGTTTTTATATTGAATTAATTTTTCGTTGTGTTTGGTTATACAAATTGAACTATCAGTAACGAATTTTTATGTCACTTAAGCTGTTTTGTATTTTAAGTTATATATTATTATTTTTCAAATCAGATAAGTTTTAAAACAAAAAAACTTTTTTCCGTTTTCGTATACTTTCGTCCCACTGTGCAGTTATAGAGCAATAAGACTCTAGCTCACGAAAAACATATAAAAACGTCGGTTTCACCACAAAAACCAGGAGTCTGCATACGTGTTGAAAATGTTTGTAAAAAGTTTTGCTACATTAACACACACACATACACACACACTTAACCATACAAATGAACACTTACTCTTACACGGAGACAGTTACCATCACACATAAACAATTTTATTTTCCATATATTCACACATTAATTTTTATATTTTCTAGAATTTTTTCATAATTTAATTTTTTTTTTGTTGCCGAACTAACTGTATCCGTATATTGCTCTGTTTTAAATTACATTTTAATAAAACTCTCATAAATTTTATGTTAAAAAAAAAATGAAATAAAAACGAAATTCTGATATTCATTTTAATGGTGATGATGGTATGAGCACAATGAATTTTAAAAATCTTCCTTCCATATGAATAATGGGTGTGCAAGGAAGCTAGAAAGAAGAACGAGAGGCCGTTAAAAGCAAACAATTGGTAGAACGTGAAAAACAAACTATCAGTCAGACAAAGGTTAAAGGTTGAATTGTACAAAAGGAAATACTATTGTAAAATGTTTACAAATTGGTTTATGTTGTAATGATTTTTGTAAGATATAGAGAAAATTATGCTGATGTATTTTTTTTTATATAGAACGAGCCCTAATAGCTAAAAGATGTTAACTACAAGACAATACAAATTTATAAAGGATATGTAGTGGTTTCTTGAGTCATCTTTAAACAATTATATTAAAAGAAAATTGAAGACAATATATTTGGTAAAGCTCTACATATAATGACATGATACGTATTAATGTAAATATCTGGTGGTTTTCTTAGCAACTTTATTTTTGAAGTTTTTGGCTGCTGAACAGTCACTCAATATGTTATTGTCAAAAATGTTTAGTTTGTTCCATATTTTAAGGAATCAACTTACGAGCGAACATTAATTTAGTTTATTCAATTTTGTTATTAAAACTCATGTTCAGTTACTTCTACCATTTTATCAAAGACTGTATAATATAAAGATGTTGCATTAACCCTATGGTCCATTTGAAAAGATTTGAAAAGTCCCATAAATTTTTTTTTACAAAAAAATTTTACGGACAAATATTTTTGTTTTTTAAAAGCTTATAAAAATTTTGCTATGAAAAAATTTCATACCAAAATTTTCGTATATTTTTTATGAAAAAATTTCATACCAAAAATTTTTTGCACAAAATTTTTATGTCAAAAAGAAGATATACAATCTATCTTAAATTTCTATAAAAAAGTTTAGTACCTTAAATTTTCTGTAAACAAATTTTATATCATAAAATTCTATAAAAAATTAGGTTCATATTATAAATTATTTTTTTTTTAATAATAATAAAATTTTTTGTCGAAAACAGAAAAAGAAAAATTAAAAAAATAAATTCTTTCTATAGAAAAAATTTAATTAAAAATTTTTTCTATAGACAAATTTTCGTTAAAAATTTTTTCTAGAGAAAGTTTGTCATTATAAATTATTTGTATAGGAAAATTTCCATTAAAAAATGTTTTCTATAGGAAATTTTAATCAAAAATCGTTTCTATAGAAAAGAAATGTATTCAAAATTATCTCTATAGAAAAATTTTTATTAAAAATTTTTTCCTATATAGGAAATTTTATTAAAAATTTTTCTATAAAAAAATTTTCATTCCAAAATTTTTTCTTTAGAAAATTTTTTTTCAATTGAAAAATTTTCATTAAAATTTTTTTATAGAAAATTTTTCTATAGAAAAATTTTTATTAAAACTATTTTTCTCCAGAAAAATTTTCATTAAAAAATTTTTTCTACAGAATAATTTTCATTAAAAAATTTTTTCCATAGAAAAATTTTCATTAAAAAATTTTTTCTATAGAAAAATTTTCATTCAAAAATTTTTTCTGTAGAAAAATTTTCATTAAAAATTTTTTCTATAGAAAAATTTTTTCTATAGAAAACATTTTTTTTCTATAGAAAAATTTTCATTAAAAAATTTTTTCTATAAAAAAATTTTCATTAAAAATTTTTTTCTGTAGAAAAATTTTCATTCAAAATTTTTTCTATAGAAAAATTTTCATTAAAAATTTTTTCTATGGAAAAATTTTCATTAAAAATTTTTTCTATAGAAAAATTTTCACAAAAAATTTTTTCTATAGAAAAATTTTCATTAAAAATTTTTTCCATAGAAAAATTTTCATTAAAATTTTTTCTATAGAAAAAATTGCATTAATAAATTTTTCTAAAAAAACATTTTCTTTAAAAAGTTTTCTGTACAAAAATTTGCATTAAAAATTTTTTCTATAGAAAAATTTTTATTAAAAATTATTTCTATAGAAAAGTTTAAAAAAAAATTTTCTATTGATAAATTTTCACTAAAAATTTTTTCTGTAGAAAAATTTTCATTAAAATTTTTTTTCCATAGAAAACTTTTCATTTTCTATAGAAAAATTTTCATTAAAAAATTTTTTCTATAGAAAAATTTTCATTAAAAAATGTTTCCTATAGAAAAATTTTCATTAAAAAATTTTTTCTATAGAAAACATTTTTTTTCTATAGAAAAATTTTCATTAAAAATGTTTGTATAAAAAAAATTTATTTAAAAAATTTTTCTGTAGAAAAATTTTCATTAAAAATTTTTTCTATAGAAAAATTTTCACTAAAAATTTTTTCTATAGAAAAATTTTCATTAAAAATTTTTTCTATAGAAAAATTTTCATTAAAAATTTTTTCTATAGAAGAATTTTCATTAAAATTTTTTTCTATAGAAAAAATTGCATAAATAAATTTTTCTATAGAAAAATTTTCATTAAAAAATTTTTTCTAAAGAAACATTTTCTTTAAAAAGTTTTCTGTACAAAAATTTGCATTAAAAATTTTTTCTATAGAAAAATTTTCATTAAAAATTATTTCTATAGAAAAATTAAAAAAAAAAAAATTTTCTATTGATAAATTTTCACTAAAAATTTTTTCTGTAGAAAAATTTTCATTAAAAATTTTTTCTAT
The DNA here is from genome assembly GCA_933228675.1 of Stomorhina lunata. Lineage (NCBI taxonomy): Eukaryota > Metazoa > Arthropoda > Insecta > Diptera > Rhiniidae > Stomorhina > Stomorhina lunata. Next base: position 66,641,457 of record OW121743.1, read on the forward strand.
TAAAATCAAAAATTTTTTCTAAAGAAAAACTTTCATTAAACATTTTTTCTATTAAAAAATTGTCATTAATTATTTTTTCTATGGAAAAATTTGCATTAAAAAATGTTTTCTATAGAAAAACTTTCATTAAAAATTTTTTTTTTATAGAAAAATTTTCATTAAAACATTTTTTGTAGACAAATTTTTAATAAAAAATTTTTTTATAGAAAAATTTTCATTAAAATTTTTTTTCTATCAAAATCAAAAATTTTTTCTTTACAAAAATGTTCACTAAATATTGAAAATTTTCTATGAAAAAAAATTTATATTGAAAATTTTCTATGAAATAGTTTTACTTCAAAATTTTTCTAAAAAGAAATTTTATATAAGATATTTAAAATATTTTATCAAAATCTTATGAAAAAAATTTTTATGAGGAATTTTTTTCTGAAAAAAAAAAAAAAATAGATATCGAAAAAATTTGATATCGGAAAATATCTATGAAAAAATTTTATATCAAAAATCTTTTGTAAAAAACTGTTATTAAAATTTTCAATAAGTTTCTGTGAAAAAATTAGATGTTAAGAAATTTGATATCAAAAATCTTTAACAAAAAACTTATACCAAAATTTTTCTCAAAAGAAATTTACATCAAAAATTTTTAATGAAAAATTTTAATATCAAAAATTTTTAAGGAAAAAAATTTTCGTATAGAGAATTTTTTGAAAAAAAAATAGAAAAATTTTTATATTGAACATTTTGAACTAAAAAATATATATCCATGAGTTTTTTTGAAAATATTTGATATCAACAAATTTTAATGAAAAATTTTTTCTCAAAAGATATTTGTATCGAAAATTTTTTATAAAAAAAATTGTAATGGAAAACTTATAAATATATCTGAAAAATTTTTTTTGTCAAAAAATCTATAAAAAAAAAAGTTGTATGTATATAGAAACTTTGTGTATCGAAAATTTTCTATAGAAAAATTTTTCTCAAAAGAAATTTATATCGTATTAAAATCTATGAAAAAAAAATTTGTTTACAGAAAATTGTTAGTAAAAAAATTTTATATCGAAAATTTTCTTTAAAAAAAATTTTATATCGAAAAGTTTCTGTGAAAAAATGTTATAGAGAAAATTTTTTCTAAAAAAAAATTGTGTATCAATATAAAAGATTATATCAAAATTTTACAAAAAATAAATTTATATCGAAAATTTTTTTTTTTTTTAATTTCAATGGAAAATTTTTATGAATTTTATCTCTAGATATTTTGTAAAATCCGTAAAAGATCATGGTATTTTGCGAAGTTATTTTGAATAAAATAAACCTCATATCTGTAAAAATCATTTGCAAGTTTCCGAAAAAGGAGCCTTAAATGAATAAAGAGTTTCATTAACTAATACAAGAAATTTTTAAATGATATATACTTCATATCTATAAAAATCATTTGCAAGTTTCAGAAAAAAGAGCCTTAAATGAATAAAGAGTTTCATTAACTAATACAAGAAATTTTAAAATGATATACACTTCTTTGATATGTAACTTTTCTCAATAAAGATCAATAAATCCAAATTTGTTTATGTATTATAACAAAGTTGCCAGCTTTGTATCATAATATAAGTTGTCTGCATATATTTGCATTTTTTACTTTATTTAAATATTTCAACAGAACAATGTAAAATAATATAATCTCAAATATCGGAATAAATCATAAAAATGTCGCATAACTCTCAGTAATCAAAATTAATTTTTTTTCTTTAACTATACCCCATTTCAAACACACAAACGAAAAACTTGCAAATAAGATTTCCTTAAAGAATTTTTTTAATTTTCTTAACTTACATTTTTTTTTTTTTTTTTTTTTTTTTTTTGGCCTTGATAAAAAAAATTAATCCGACAAGTGACAAATATTTTTATGAATTCATACATTTGTTATTTCTTTTTTCATTTAAATTTAATACAGACACACTTATTTGCTACATTTACATACATATATTTATCATTTGCTTTAGCAAAAGTCATAACTCAAATATATGATTTCGATCGATTAGAACTAAGTTTTGGGGCTTATATCTGGAAATAAAGATTTTTGAAAAGTTTAAAATTAATTGATATTTTTGTACTAAAAAAATTTGATAATTTTGGCTTATAACGTTTTTGCTGCAAGTGATCGCTATGTAGATTTTCCTATTTGATTCTGGTTTTTAACCAACAAACAACAATGTAATTAATTATGTTTTTCAAGCATCAACAAAAAGTTTTTAACGAAACTTATCATATAACATTCGTTACATGTATATTTTGTATGCCTTTCCTATACACAGTGTGACAAATGTAGTTAAATTACATAACTTTACAGCTCAGATTACATAATATTGTTTAAAATGACAATATATCGTCCATTGTAATAAACAATTATTATTGCATAATAAAAATCTACATAACTCCTTCTATATGTGGTAAAAATTTGGTGAAATTCTACATCCACAAAGTGGACAAAGTGGGTCAAAAGATCATTTGAAATATATTAGATTTAGTCCTTTAATTCCTGGTGGAACATAGGACTTCAACAAATGTTTTAAATGTAAGTTTATCGGTAGTCATCACTTTCATCTCGTTCCATGATACACCGAACTCCCTCAGCTCGTTCTCAGTTTGGCGTGCCCACGTGTTTGCGGGTCTATCAGACCTCCTGGAAACTTGAGGATTATATTCAATAGCTTGAAGATTTATATCAGTGGCCGCTTTTCTCAATGTGTGTCCTAGCCAGCTATATTTTCTAGTGCGTATGCTTATTTGTGGCGGGTCCCGAGTAGTGCGCAACCATAGGTGGTCATAAGTGATTGTGACGGGCCAGAAAATTTTAAGTATATGTCTTAAGCACCGATTAACAAAAGCTTGTAAACTGTTCATTTCCCGGCTCGAGATATTCCAAGTCTCACACCCATATAGGAGCACGGCTTTAACATTGGTGTTAAAAACTTTTACTTTGGTGGTAGTCGAGATATTTTGAGATCTCCAGAGTTCGTTTAGTATGCCAAAAGCTTGCTTTGCTCTGCACTCAGGAAATTATTACAGTAACTGTTGTATGTTTGTTGTTTAGGAAATTTTCGGTTATGTTGTTTTCAAATAAATATTCATTTAAATTTACATGAAAATTGATTTTTAACATATTTATACATTTGTTTAAAAAACAACCTACAAAAAAGTACTGAAAATCCATAACATTTGAAAATATCAGTTGTTTAGTTTTTATATATTTTTTCAATTATTGTATCAAATATAATTCGTATTTGTTTAATTATTGGTTTTCCTTAAGTATCTTAGGTTTGCTTACTGAAGAAACTTTTTATAATACTGGCCGCCTATCATGGGGTATGGCCTAAGCAAACAACAAACTTTGTTTTATCTGTTTGGTTTTTTGATGCCTTAAAGGATATAACCTTTTTATGGTTTCGTCTTTTATATTACGTTAATTACAAAAACAAATGAAAATTGTCCGTTTTATGGAAATTCTACGTAGTTTTTAACCATTCAATTTTTTAAAAATAAATGAAAATTTCCGTTTTTTATACTAAAAACCCAGCAAAACTTTGGTAATGGCAAGTACTCTGATAACTGGTTACCTTGTAACGACTACAACATACCATCCGAATAAATAATAAGTTATTACAGAAGTACTTATTTGTAATTAAGATGGTAATTTAAACTGAATGGCCCCGGTTCAAATCCCACCAAGGGCAAAAATTTTTTTTAGTTTTTTTTTTATTAAACGAGTCTTTTTAAATGATTTTTGAATTTTAAGAACTTAAATATTATCTTCTGTAAAAAAAATTTGTAAAACTAACTCACGTTAATGAAAAAATACCATCATGAGTCAATTTTGATTATGTAGGGGATGTTGAATACCAAACACGATTCTAATTGGTCTTAACTTGGTAAGCCCAACTTATCTGGGTCATCCTTCATCTCAACTGTGGACACACACCTCCTCGTGGTATCATCCGGGGAGCTAGTTTAACACCCATTAATATTGTGAGTTAACATGTTCCGAGAGTTGTCACATAAGATCGATAAAATGGGTTAGGATTACGGGCTAGTAACCCTCTCTTGAAAAAAATATAATGAAGAGGATAAAATTAGAATTGAAATGTCCCACTACATAATATTAGAGGAGGATGTCCGAAACTTCGATAGAAAGATCAAGTAGAGGAACATTTTTCAAAGCTTGGCCTATAAAATTGGAGAATATTCGCACAAGATCGAAATCCATGGAATTCTAAAATATGCTCGGACTTTGACCTTAACAGGTTGTAACATTTAAGTAAGTAAGAGTCAATCTTATGTAAAAACTTATACAAAAAAGAAGATTTAAATTGTTTAAGTTTTAAAATAATTTTAAAAAAGTTTTAAAATAATTACAAAAAATCGTATAAAAATATTTTTCCAAAAATTACAACAAAGCAAAAAAAAGCAGGGAAAAACAAAGTTATTTTCACATGATTTTGGATCTAAAAATAAAAATTGTTTATATTAATTATAAACTGCTAAGTTTTCAACATATGAAGTAGCTCAGTGGAAGAGTCGCTGCCTAGCAGTCGGAGGGTCTGGGTTCGAGCCCCCATGGGATCATGAAAAAAATTTTGTATTTCGTTTAAAAATATATGTTTTTAATAAAACAACAACAAAAAAGTTGTTGCTGTTGTTGTTGTTGCTTTCAAATTGCTTACCCAAGTCATTACTTTTCTGCAATTGGTAAGTACTTGCTTCCAATGACATCCCCATGTTAATGTAATGACTTAAACAGCGAATGAGTAAGTAGTTCGTGTTCAATAGTTTAACTGTTTAACTCATTATTTGGTAATGAAAAGTTTTACTGGGAATGTAGTTTAAATTTTTGTCAGTAATTTTTTTGAAAACAACTGAATATTCCGTTTTTAAAACTGAAAATGTAGTTTGAATATTTGTCAGTTAAATTTAAATTAAATATTTATTGAATTTGAATGAAAAATCAGTTGACCGGTTTTTAAATGAATATTCATTCGTTTTAAATTACATTTTAAGTTAATTTTACTTACATAATATTCTGACTGTGCGTAACCTATTTTGAATGTCTTCTCTACTGCCTTCACTTTTTGAGATAATACTCCCTAGGTAACAGAAAGTTTCAACTTCATCAATGAATTGTCCAGAAAGATAAAATTTAGCGTCATTTTGTGAGTTAATTCGCATTGACTTAGTTTTCTTGATGTTTATCTGAAGACCAGCTAGAGCAGCACGGGAGGCAAAGTTTTGGAGTTTAGATTGCATACTTGAGAATCGATGAGAGAACAGACACAGGTCATCGGCGTAATCGATGTCATCTAGTCTATCGTGAAGACTCCAAGAGATACCATGTTGCCCAGTCATCGGATTACTCAACACGACATCAAGAACTATGTTAAATAGCAGTGGGGATAACACACATCCCTGACGAACTCCAATCTTAACACTAATGGGCTTGCTCTGACAACCTTCATGGAGAATACAGCAAAAGGCGTTATTATAAAGCTCTTTTATGAGTCGTATGATCATCTCGGGGACACCTTTGCATCTTAAAGCTTCCCAAATAGCGCTGTGCTCTAAAGTGTCAAATGCACATTTAAAATCAATAAACGATAGGTAAAGGGGAGATCGCGATTCAACCGATTCTTCCACAATAATCCTAAGGCCGTTGATGTGATCAATACAGGATATATTCGTTCTAAAGCCTGCTTGTTTGCGTCTAAGCTGTGGTTCAGCAATGGACGCTATGCGACTGTGCAGAATATGACTTTATTGACCATATAAAGAATAACTCTATATATAACTCTATACCCCTCCAGTTTGAATAGTCGTGCAAATTCCCTTTTTTTGGAATTTTTATAATTAGGCCTTCTCTGAGGACGTTTGGCAGTCTCTCGTCCGACCAGTATTTTATTATCAAAGGCTTTAAAAGCTTTGTGGATAGAGCAGTATTGGCTTTTAATAATTCAGGTGGAATTCCATCAGTGCCTGCAGACTTTCAAGATTTTAGGCGTTTAATTGCTGCAGTTATTTCTTGAGATGTTGGTGGTGCTATGTCAAAATCGTTATTATCATTATTACTGTGACGTGATTACTGTGAAATAATAGCTTATAATTTCGTGTTTGAAATGTTTCATTTATCATTGTTTAAGTAATGGTAACGATGTTTTAGTTAGTTGCTTCTCTGAACATAATTTAAAGAAAAATAGTGTATAAAAAGCATACACCATTTTTATTATTTCACGTTTACGTGCAGGTATAGTGTTCTATACTTTGGAAGGTCTATTCCATTGAAAGTACTATAAATAATTTCGATCACTTTGATTATAATGATCAAGCTGAAATATAGTGCCAACTTTCATCAATTTATCTTATATTAGTATATTTTTCATAAAATTAAGATTTCTAATCCTATTTTTTATAATTTTGTAACAGTGTGTAATTGTATCTTTAATTTTTTTTTATCACTCTCGTCGTTAATTTTGTTTCCTTGTTAAAAAATATTCGAAATATAACAATGTTGTAAAAACCCTTAAAAATTACCCAACTTCATGGCTGTTGGTAGTTTTTTTTATACTGTATATTTAGCCCCAAAATAGTATAAATTGTAAAAAAGAAGAGAGAAAAATTTTAACCAAAAATATGTAGAGTAAATAAATTTTCACACATACTTGTGTACTTACTTATGTATGTATACATGTATGAGAGAGAAAACTTTTGTTTAAACAGGAAATTTATTACATTTTAACAACTGCATATTATTACGTTGTATCTTTTGTATTTGTTTGCTTTATACAGAATTTCAGAGGGAAAAAAGATAAAATTTGGAGCCCTGCTAGAAGACATGTTTTATAGGAAATTCGCAAAAGTACTAAATACGTGTTTAATACTTTTTTATTATCTATCGGTTGCGATATAAATTATGCTTCTGTGCTTTTTAGTTCAAAAGATATATATATGTTAAAAAAAAGTACCAAAATATAGTTTGTACCCTTTTTTATCCTTATAAGTGCAAAAAAGTACCAAACATGTGTATACTTATTTTTTTAGCCGATCCAAATATGTTTGTTTGTAGTGATGTTGGTTTCGGAGATATGATGTTACTAATTTCTCCCTCTTTTACTCTGTTTTACCTCTTAAGAGGCCGAATTTCAAAAAAGTACCTAATATGTGTCCCTTAATTTAAAGTGACAATCGCAGACCAATTTAATTTTTGTTGCTGTCACTTTTGGCTTAGAAGATATATTTTTTACCGATTTTTACCCCCAAAATAAAAAAGTACCAAACACATATTTTATTTTTATTTAACGTCAATAGACCAGTCAGTAAATTATAAATACTTCTGGATTTATTAACCTAAAAGATATTCATAGCTAAAAAGCAAAAAACCAACCCTTAAATATTTTCCCTTTTTTACCCTTTTGTACCCCATTAATCGAAAAAGTACCAAATATGCATTTAATAGTTTTTTAATACCTATACCATTTGGTTTAGATTATATATTTTTACCCCCAAAATTAAAAAAGTACCAAACACGTATTTTATTTTTCATTGTCAATCGACCAGTCCATAAATTATACTTTTGGAATTATTTGCCAAAAAGATATTCATAGCTAAAAAGCAAAAGAACTATCCTTGAATATTTTTACTTTTTTACCCTTTTATACCCCATTAATCGCAAAAGTACCAAATACGTATTTACATGTTTTTCAAATATCTATCGGTTGGGATATAAATTATGTTTATCAGTTCGAAAGATACATATGGGTTAAAAAAAGTACCAACATATAGTTTTTTCCCTTTTTTATCCTTATTAGTGCAATTTTCAAAAAAGTACCAAAATAATGTTTCTATGTTTATTAGTTCAAAAGGTACATATGGGTTAAAAAAAGCATCAAAATATAGTTTTTACCCTTTTTTATCCTTATTAGTGAAATTTTCGAAAAAGTACCAAATTTTAGAAAAAAAGTACCAAAATTATATTTCTATGTTTATTAGTTTAATAGATACATATGGGTTAAAAAAAAGTATCAAAATATAGTTTTTATCCTTTTTTATCCTTATTAGTGCAATTTTTGAAAAAGTACCAAATTTTCAAAAAAGTACTAAAATTATGTTTCTACGTTTATTAGTTTAAAAGATACATATGGGTTAAAAAAAAGTATCAAAATATAGTTTTACCCATTTCTATCCTTATAAGTGCAATTTTCGAAAAAGTACCAAATTTAAAAAAAAAAGTACGAAAATTATGTTTCCATTTTTACTAGTTCAAAAGATACATATGGGTTTTTATCCTTATTAGTGCAATTTTCGAAAAAGTACCAAATTTTCAAATAAGTACTAAAATTATGTTTCTATGTTTATTAGTTCAAAAGATATATATGGGTTAAAAAAAAGTACCAAAATATAAGTTTTACCCTTCTTTATCTTTATTAGTGCAATTTTCGAAAAAGTACCAAATTTTCGAAAAAGTACCAAAATTATGTATCTATGTTTATTAGTTCAAAAGATACATATGGGTTAAAAAAAAGTTCCAAAATATAGTTTTTATCCTATTTTATTCTTATTAGTGCAATTTTCAAAAAAGTACCAAACACTTGTACACATATTTTTCAAAAAAGTACCAAACACTTGTACACATATTTTTTTAGCAGATCTAAATCCAATTTGATATGATATGATGTTACTAGTTTCTTGCTTTTTACCCTGTTTTACCTTCTAAGAGGACGAATTTCAGAAAAGTACCGAATATGTGACACTTAATTTTTGGTGCAAATCTCAAATCAATTTAATTTTTTCTTCTATCGCTTTTGATTTAGAAGATATAATGTTACCAATTTGTCCCTCTTTTACCCTCTGAACTGAAAAAAGTACCAAATACGTGTTTAATATTTTGTACTTGGCCATCGACTTCCTTATAAATTTTGTTTCTAGCTTTTTTGGTTCAAGTGATATACAAAGATAAGGAAAAATGAACCTACCCTAAATAATTTTTCCCTGTTTTCCCTCTTTTTGCCCCTAAATCAAAAAAGTACCAAGCACGTATTTGATATTTTTTTCTTGTTTCCCGTCTCCGTTCTTGATTGGTTTAAAGGATACGCATGGGTTAAAAAAAGTATCAACAATTTATTTTTACCCTTTTTACGACCAATCTGTCCCATCTGCCAAAAAGTACCAAATAAGTGTCTTCTTATTTTTTCCAACGCAATATCAATTATAGTTCTATCGCGTTTACTTCCGGAGATAGAGCATTACTGATTTTTCACTTTTTTACCCCCTTAACGGTCAAATTTTAAAAAATGGATCTATAAATCGACAAAGGTACCCACTTTCAGTAGCCCTTTATATAGCAGTTGTTTCCTAAGAGGTCAACAGTAAAAGATGGTTCGAAGAGTGGAGTCGGAATAGTGATGGCGTTAAAAAGTGGTGAATCATAATAAACTCAAAAGTGCTTAACCTAATAGCTCAGCTAAAGTCTATATTTTTTCCATTTATTTAGCCGTGAGCCACTTAAGCATAGTAAAAATTTCCTTAGGAGTCATTGTCCTAATGACACCAATTTACATTAGTACCGAGATTCTGAGGTTTTGTTGAATAACTCGCTACAAGGCCTTCAAATCTTACCCTACATGTCACTACCACTGTACTGGTGTCAATGAATTTGTTGTATTTTCATGCCAGCAAATAAATAGTTGAGTATTTGTTAGTATTTGTAGATAATATTTTCCCTCGTCAAGAATGTAATTTTGTTACACAATTTTGGCTAAAATACAAAAAAATATTGTCAGACACTTGAAAACTTCACATCCAGAAGGACAAAGACATAATCACTCACTTAAACACCCAAACAATTACTCGAATGTTAACACAAGTGACAGCAGTTCTAGGAAATGAGTACAATAATGTTAGTTTCTGGGTTTTTATAAAATTGAAAAAAATTGACTTGGGATAAGAAGTAAATGGGAAGGACATTTTGACTTAAATATATATGCATATTTAGGATTCGTCGACATAAAATTAGAAAAAAATTTAAAATCACTGAAAAAGCTCAAACATTTTCTATATAGAAAATGATGACGATAGGAAGAGTTTTCTATATAGAAAATGATGACGATAGGAAGAGTTTTCTATATAGAAAATGATGACGATAGGAAGAGTTTTCTATATAGAAAATGATGACGATAGGAAGAGTTTTCTCTATAGAAAATGATGACGATAGGAAGAGTTCTATATAGAAAATGATGACGATAGGAAGAGTTTTCTATATAGAAAATGATGACGATAGGAAAAGTTTTCTATATAGAAAATGATGACGATAGGAAGAGTTTTCTATATAGAAAATGATGACGATAGGAAGAGTTTTCTATATAGAAAATGATGACGATAGGAAGAGCTTTCTATATAGAAAATGATGACGATAGGAAGAGTTTTCTATATAGAAAATGATGACGATAGGAAGAGTTTTCTATATAGAAAATGATGACGATAGGAAGAGTTTTCTATATAGAAAATGATGACGATAGGAAGAGTTTTCTATATAGAAAATGATGACGATAGGAAGAGTTTTCTATATAGAAAATGATGACGATAGGAAGAGTTTTCTATATAGAAAATGATGACGATAGGAAGAGTTTTCTATATAGAAAATGATGACGATAGGAAGAGTTTTCTATATAGAAAATGATGACGATAGGAAGAGTTTTCTATATAGAAAATGATGACGATAGGAAGAGTTTTCTATATAGAAAATGATGACGATAGGAAGAGTTTTCTATATAGAAAATGATGACGATAGGAAGAGTTTTCTATATAGAAAATGATGACGATAGGAAGAGTTTTCTATATAGAAAATGATGACGATAGGAAGAGTTTTCTATATAGAAAATGATGACGATAGGAAGAGTTTTCTATATAGAAAATGATGACGATAGGAAGAGTTTTCTATATAGAAAATGATGACGATAGGAAGAGTTTTCTATATAGAAAATGATGACGATAGGAAGAGTTTTCTATATAGAAAATGATGACGATAGGAAGAGTTTTCTATATAGAAAATGATGACGATAGGAAGAGTTTTCTCTATAGAAAATGATGACGATAGGAAGAGTTTTCTATATAGAAAATGATGACGATAGGAAGAGTTTTCTATATAGAAAATGATGACGATAGGAAGAGTTTTCTCTATAGAAAATGATGACGATAGGAAGAGTTCTATATAGAAAATGATGACGATAGGAAGAGTTTTCTATATAGAAAATGATGACGATAGGAAGAGTTTTCTATATAGAAAATGATGACGATAGGAAGAGTTTTCTGTATAGAAAATGATGACGATAGGAAGAGTTTTCTATATAGAAAATGATGACGATAGGAAGAGTTTTCTCTATAGAAAATGATGACGATAGGAAGAGTTTTCTATATAGAAAATGATGACGATAGGAAGAGTTTTCTATATAGAAAATGATGACGATAGGAAGAGTTTTCTATATAGAAAATGATGACGATAGGAAGAGTTTTCTGTATAGAAAATGATGACGATAGGAAGAGTTTTCTATATAGAAAATGATGACGATAGGAAGAGTTTTCTATATAGAAAATGATGACGATAGGAAGAGTTTTCTATATAGAAAATGATGACGATAGGAAGAGTTTTCTATATAGAAAATGATGACGATAGGAAGAGTTTTCTATATAGAAAATGATGACGATAGGAAGAGTTTTCTATATAGAAAATGATGACGATAGGAAGAGTTTTCTATATAGAAAATGATGACGATAGGAAGAGTGTTTCTATATAGAAAATAATGACGATAGGAAGAGTGTTTCTATATAGAAAATGATGACGATAGGAAGAGTTTTCTATATAGAAAATGATGATGATAGGAAAAGTTTTCTTTATAGAAAATGATGACGATAGAAAGAGTTTTCTATATAGAAAATGATGACGATAGGAAGAGTTTTCTATATAGAAAATCATGACGATAGGAAGACAGACAAACAGACAGACAGACAGACAGACAGAAAAACAGACAGACAGAAAGACAGACAGACAGACAGACAGACAGACAGGCGGTCATCGCTCAATCGTCTTAGAATTTTATAAGGATTCATAATTTATATCCCCTTTGGGTTTTGAGCCAATATTAAGGAAGTTCCAAACGGAATGACAATTTCAATATACCTTCCATTCTTTTTGATGGTGGGTATAAAAATCAAAATGCTATTAAACAAGAAAAAAGCTATCAATTTGTTTATTCATGCATATGATCTAAGATAGCAAACAAAAAATAGTAGTGTTTTTCCTGACTACCAATAAAAGGTATTCAGTCACATTCACATGCTGTCACAATTATTTAAAACAGTCATAACCAAAATGTTATTCTACGACAGTGATAAATATATTACCCCTATCTAAAAAATAGTCCATTATTTTTATTATATTTCTGATGGCTCGCCAGGATTTTTTCTATGCATTTATATAAAATTTCATACATAAAATTTATTAAAAAAGTTATATTTGAAGTTATTTTTTATTGCTAACGTCTGACAATATGTCAATATTTTTGTACCGTAATTTGTTATATATTACGGCTATGATTGTGTTATTTTATTTATTTATGTGACGTCGTAGTTGCATCGGAGACAGACAGAGTAAACTCATAAATATTTGTGATGAAAAAACTGTGACAGTTTGGGCAATAAAAAAAATAATCACAGATTTTAAGTGGCCTTGTTCAAATGGGGAATTTTTTAAGAGAGGCAATTGCGTGACAAATATTCGAAAAGTTAAGATTTTTTAATGAAAAACAGATAAAATTAAGAGATAGTGATTAAAATTGTGTTTAGCCACATGATAGTCTTGTAAAACTATTCTATTCGAATTGTCAAATTAAAATAGAATAAAAAAATAGTCAGCAAAGTTGAAGTTTTTCTATAATTTTAACTAAAATTAGTATTTTTTCAATGTGCAAATCTACCGCTTTAAAAAGAAAAAGTTTTCTACTCTATTTTTTTAATATTTTTATCAAAAAATTTAGAAATTTTTTTTATTAAAAAATGTTTCCATAGAAAATTTTTTTATTAAAAAATGTTTCTATAGAAATTTTTTTTTTTTTTAATTTTTCTATAGAAAATTTTTTTATTAAAAATTTTTCTATAGAAAGTTTTTTTTTAATTTTTCTATAGAAAATTTTTTTATTAAAAATTTTTCTAAAAAAAATTTTTTTATTAAAAAATTTTTCTACAGAAATTTTTTTATCAAAAACTTTTCTATAGAAAATTTTTTTATCAAAAATTTATCTATAGAAAATTTTTTCATTAAAAAATTTTTTTATAGAAATTTTTTCATTAAAAAATTTTTCTATAGAAATTTTTTTATCAAAAATTTTTCTATAGAAATTTTTTTATCAAAAATTTTTCTATAGAAAATTTTATTGTCAAAAATTTTTCTATAGAAAATTTTTTCATCAAAAATTTTTATACAGACAATTTTTTTATCAACATTTTTTTTACAAGAAATTTTTTTATCAAAAATTTTTTTATATTTTTATAAGAAAGGGTTTAGTCAAAAATTTTTCTATAAAAATTTAAATAAATAAATAAATAAATAAATAAAACTTTTCTATAGAAAATTTTTTTATCAAAAATTTTTCTATCGAAAATTTTTTTATCAAAAATTTGTCTATAAAATTTTTTTTCTATAGAAATTTTTTTTTATAAAAAAATTTTCTATAGAAAATTTTATTATCAAAAAAAAATTTTATCAAAAATTTTTCTATGGAAAATTTTTTATCAAAAATTTTTCTATGGAAAATTTTTTTATCAAAAATTTTTTTCAAAAAATTTTTCTAAAGAAAGTTTTTGTATCAAAAATTTTTCTATAAAAATTTTTTTCGATAGAATTTTTTTTTATCAACATTTTTTCTATAGAAATTTGTTTATCAAATATTTTGCTATAGAAAATTTTTTTATCAAAAACTTTTCTATAGAAATTTTTTTAACCAAAATTTTTCTATAGAAATATTTTGAATCACAAATTTTTCTATAGAACATTTTGTATCAAAAATTTTTTTTATGGAAAACTTTTTATCACAAATTTTTCTATGGACAATTTTTTATACAAAAATTTTCTAAAAAAATTTGTTTATCAAAAATTTTTCTACACAAAATTTCTCCATCAAAAATTTTTCTATGAAAATTTTGTTATTTTTTATCAAAAATTTTAGATCAAAAATTTTTCTATAAACATTTTTTCTAAGAAAAGTTTTTTATCAAAAAATTTTCTTTAGAAAAATTTTTTATCAAAAAATTTTTTAAGAATGTTTTTATATGAAAAATTTTTCTATAAAATTTTTTTTTTTAATAATTTGAAAATTACCCAGCAAAACTTTGGTAATGGCAAGTACTCTGATAACTGGTTACCTTGTAATGACTACAACATACCCTCCGAATAAATAATAAGTTATTACAGAAGTACTTATTTGTAATTAAGATGGTAATTTAAACTGAATGGCCCCGGTTCAAATCCCACCAAGGGCAAAATTTTTTTTCACTTTTTTTTATTAAAAGAGTCTTTTTATATGATTTTTGAATTTTAAGAACTTAAATATTACCTTCTGTAAAAAAAAACTAACTCACGGTAATGAAAAAAAAAAACCATCATGAGTCAATTTTGATTATGTAGGGGATGTTGGATACCAAACACGATTCTAATTGGTCTTAACTTGGTAAGCCCAACTTAAATGGGTCATCCTTCATCTCAACTGTGGACTCAGACCTCCTCGTGGTATCACCCGGGTAGCTAGTTTAACACCCATTAATAGAGTGAGCTAACATGTTCCGAGAGTTGTCCCATAAGATCGATAAAAATGGGTTAGAATTACGGGCTAGTAACCCTCTCTTGAAAAAAAATGCTATGAAGAATATAAAATTAGAATTAAAATGTCCCACCACCTAATGTTAGAGGAGGATGTCCGAAACTTTGATAGAAAGATCAAGTAGAGGAACATTATTCAAAGCTTCACCTATAAAATTGGAGAATATTCGCACAAGATCAAAATCCATGAAATTCTAAAATATGGTCGGACTTTGACCTTAACAGGTTGTAACTATAGGCCATTTAAGTAAGTAAGAGTCAATCTTATGTAAAAACTTATACAAAAATGAAGATTTAAATTGTTTAAGTTTTAAAATAATTGAAAAAAAAAACATCTTTATTTTTTATTAAATGCATTAAACATTTACAAACAATCGTGTACAAATATTTTTCCAAAAATTATTAAAGTTATTGTCACATGATTTTGGATCTAAAACTAAAAATTGTTTATATTAATTATTAGGTGCCAAGTTTTCAACATATGAAGTAGCTCAGTGGAAGAGTCTCTGCCTAGCAGTCGGATTGTCTGGGTTTGAGCCCCCAATGGGGTCATAAAAAAATTTTGTATTTCGTTTCAAAATATATTTTTTTAAATACAACAACAAAAGTTTTTGTTGTTGTTTTCCAATCGCTTACCCAAGTCATTACTTTTCTGCAATTGGTAAGTACTTGCCTCCAATGACATCCCCATGTTAATGTAATGACTTAAACAGTGAATGAGTAAGTAGTTCGTGTTCAATAGTTTAGCTGTTTAACTCATTATTTGGTAATGAAAAGTTTTGCTGGGTAAATGAACTCAAGCCTGATGAAACCTAATTTTTCAATTAATTCTAAAGTTCGAATAATTAATTCCCACATAATTAAAAAGCAAGGGGCACGTTGCATTTACATACACATACATTCATGTAATTTACTTTCATATGCGAACACTGTTACTATTCTATAAATAGCATCAAACCAAAAAGCCTTGTTCTTCTCTACATGCCAACGGTAAGTGAAAAGATCGAGCAAAGCAAGTAATAGGAGAATACACAATCAATTAATCTTAGTGATGTTCGATCAAACTCAATGAGTTAAATTGATGATTATCTCTGCAATTTGATAACTCGACTGTGGTCGAGGGCGCTAAGTGCTGATGACGTCCTGTGGCGGGACAGAAATTGCAATCCACTAGCCGCGTTCAAAAATAATTTTTTCAGTTTTTCTCCATAATTTACTTTCCAATTTTCAAAATTAATAATTTGAAAATTAAATGAATTCAAGCCTGATGAAACCTAATTTTTCGAAATTTTTTTTATCAAAAATTTTTCTATAGAAAATTTTTTTATCAAAAATTTTTCTATAAAACATTTTTTAATCAAAAATTGTTCTATATAAAATTTTTTAATCAAAAATTTTTGTATGGAAAATTTTGTATCAAAAATTTTACTATTTTTCTATAGAAAATTTTTGTATATATTTTTTATGAAATTTTTTATATGAAAAATATTTCTATAGAAAATTGTTTGGATCGAAAAAATCTAAAACTGTTTAATTATAAAATTTATTTGCGTTTTGAAAATATTAAAAAAAAAATTATCGGCTTTTGGTGGTATGGGCTGCCTACTCCTGAATATGATACAGCTACTTTTATTTTAAATCTCATTATTCAATAACTTTTCAAATAAATCTTAAGCCAGGTGGTCCTTTTCTTAGCACCACTTGTCTATTTTCACCACTTTTTCCTGGAGTTAATATTCGGTTTTAGCTGAGATTTCCAAAATATTAACTTTAAATTATGATAATTACCTTTTCTAATAAATTGACACTATTAAGGACACACTTTTGCAAAGGTGAGACTTTCTTCTGAGAAACCCAACACAAGCAAATATGACATGATTTACAGAATTTGTTAAAACATAAAATTACAACATCAGCAAAATAACTGTAAAGATAAAACCAAGACAATTTGTTGTTTCTTCCAAGAAATACCCCTTTTGAAATGTAACACCTTCTGCAAAGGTATAAAGAAAGCAATAGACCGAAAGGAAACCTAAGATAAATTACAATTTAACCAACTAAAACAAATAAGCCAGAAGGACAATACAAAAATGAAATTACAAGAAAAGGTTTTAATAAGAATTTTGTTACATCTTTTAATTTGTATTGCGCATTTTATTTTAGTTCCCTTACAACCGCTTCCCTATTTCCCAACAAATTATTTAATTTTTCTTAATGCTCATTTTCGCTTGTTCATTTGCAGGACTCTCGGATACAAAGCTCCATGAAATTTATTTGGACAACAAAGAAATTAAACTCAGCTGGATGGTAGATTGGTATAAACAAGAGGTTCTTTTTCACCTGCAAAACGCCTTTAACGAGCAGCATCGTTGGTTTTATTTGGGCTTCTCGAAGCGTGGTGGTATTGGTGATGCGGATATTTGTTTTTTCGAAAATCAAAATGGTTTCTTTAATGTTGTTACGGACACCTACACCAGTCCGGATGGTAAATTTGTGCACAAGGATTATCAGCAGGATTGTGTGCTCTTTAAAATGGACGAATATACGTTGGCATTTAAGAGGAAATTTGATACTTGTGATCCATCCGATTTTCGAATGCATGTAAGTGTTTTTGTGTGTGTATGTGTGTGTGTATGAGTTAGAGCGGCTCAGTTTGAGAATGAACTTTAAGCAAAAAAAATATTTCCATTTTGTCGGATAAAAAAAAAATTATAAAAAATTTTTGATAAAAAAAATTCCAACAGAAAATTTTTGATAGAGAAAAATTTCTACAGAAAATTTTTGATGGAAAAATTTTTAAAGAATATTTTTGATAGAAAGAAATTTCTATAGAAAATATTCAATACAAAAAAAAATTTATAGAAAAAAATTTCTATAGAAAATGTTTGAAAGAAAAAAACGTATATAGGAAATTTTGACAGCAAATAAATTCTATTGAAAATTTTTTAAGAAAAAAATTTGTTTAAGAAAAATATTTTAATAGAAAATTTTTGATAAGAAACAAATATTATAGAAAGATAGAAACAAATTTTTTTAGAAAATTTTTGATAGAAAAAAATTTTTAATGAAAAGAAATTTATATAGAAAGTTTTTGGAAGAAAAAAATTTTTGATGGAAAAAAATTTCTTTAAAAACTTTTTGATAGAAAAAAATTTCTATAGAAAATTTCTGATAGAAAGAAACTTCTATAGAAAATTTTTGATCACAAATAATTTCTATAGAAAATTTTTGATTAAAAAAAAATTTCTATAGAAAATTTTTGATAGAAAAAAAATTCTATAGAAACTTTTTAATAGAAAAAAATTTCTATAGAAAATTTTTGATAGAAAAATTGTTTATAGAAAATGTTTTAAAGAAAAATATTTCTATAGAAAATTTTTAAAGAACAAAATGTCTATAGAAAATTTTTGATAGGAAACAAATTCTATTGAAAGATGAAACAAAATTTTGTATAGAAAATTTTTGACAGAAAAAAATTTCTATAGAAAATTTTTGACAGAAAAAAATTTCTATAGAAAATTTTTGATTGAAAGAAATTTCTATATAAAGTTTTTGTTAGAAAAAATTTCTTTAAAAAATTTTAGATAGAAAAAAAAATTCCGTAGAAAATTTTTTATGGAAACACATTTCTATCGAAAATTTTTGATATAATAAAATTCTATAGAAAGATAGAAAAAATTTCTACATAAAATTTTTGATGGAAAAAAATTTCTATAGAAAATAAATATTTGATGGAAAAAAATTTCTATAAAAACTTTTTGGTAGAAAAAAATGTCTTAAAAAATTCTAAATAGAAAGAAATTTCTATAAAAAATTTTTAATAAAAAAAAATTTCTGCAAAAAATTTCTATAGAAAATTTTTGATGGAAACAAATTTCTATCGAAAATTTTTGATAGAAAAAAATTTGTAATTTTTTTAAGAAAAAAATTTTTATAGAACAATTTTCTTAAAAAAATTATTTGTATCGAAAATTTTTGATCACAAAAAATTCTATAGAAAGAAAATTTTTAATAGAAAAAAATTTCTACAAATAATTTCTACCGAAAATTTTTGATAGAAAAAAATTTATATTGCTAATTTTTTAAAGAAAAAAATTTTTATAGAAAAATATTTAAAAACACAAAATTTCTATCGAAAATTTTTGATAGTAAAAAATTCTATAGAAAGATGGAAAAAAATTTGATAGGAAATTTTTGATAGAAAAAAATTTCTATAGAAAATAAATATTTGATGGAAAGAAAATTTCTATAAAAACTTTTTGGTAGAAAAAAATTTCTTTAAAAAATTCTTAATAGAAAGAAATTTCTATGGAAAACTTTTAATAAAAAAAAATTTTTTACAAAAAGTTTTTGAAAGAAATTTTTGATTTATTTTCTTGAGATTTATTGGAACAATACATATATTTGCTGTGAAATTTAAACAAACCAATTTAAACAAACCACTTCTATTCCCAAAAAACGCCGAAATAAAAAATACCTTAAATAAAATTTTATGAAAACTTGAAACGTTTTGTTTAAAACTTGTTTTTTTTATTTTTAATTATTGGAAAACTACAAATATTTGGTCTGAAATTGAAACAAACAAATAAATACCCCTTCTATTCCCAAAAAACGCCAAAATAAAAAACCATTTATATAAAATTTAATGAAAACTTGAAAATTTTTTGTTCAAAACATGATTTATTTTATTGAGTTTTTTTTTGGAACATTACAAATATTTGGTTTAAAATTCAAACAAATAAATGAATACCCCTTCTATTCCGAAAAAACGCCAAAATAAAAATCACTAAAATTTATGAAAACTTGAAAATTTTTGTTTAAAATTTGATTTATTTAAGAATCGCAAATATTTGGTTTGAAATTTAAACAAATCAAGTTATACCCCATCTATTCCCAAAAAAAGCCAAAATAAAAAATCAATTAAATAAAATTTTATGAAAACTTGAAAATTTTTGTTCAAAATTTTATATATTTTATTAAGAATTGTTTAAGAATTACAAATATTTGATTTGAAATTCAAACAAAAAACGAATACCCCTTCTATTCCCAAAAAACGCTGAAATAAATGATCACTTATATAAAAATTCATGAAAACTTGATTGTTTTTCTTTAAATTTTAATTTATTTTATTGATATTTGTTAGAACATTACAAATATTTGATTTAAAATTAAAACAAATAAATTACAACCTCTTCTATTCCCAAAAAACGCCAAAATAAAAAATCACTTAAATAATATTTTATGATAACTTAAAAATTTTTGTTTAAAATTTGTTTTATTTGTTTGAGAATTATTTAAGAATTACAAATATTTGGTTTCCATTTTTAACAAATGAATACACCTTCTATTCCCAAAAAACGCCAAAATAAAAAATCACTTAAAAAAAATTGTATCAAAAATTAAAATTTTTGTTTAAAATTTGTTTTATGTTATTCAGAATTATTTAAGAATTACAAGTATTTGATTTAAAATTTTCAAAATCTAGTAATACCCCCTTTATTCCCAAAAAACGCCAAATTCAAAAGACCTCAAGTGATTTTTAAATTATTTTTTTTTGGCAAATTTTTATAAGTTTATCATTATTTTCATAAAATTTCACAAATTGTTGTTAGGAAATCGTTAAAATAGTGTCTAAGTATTCCCAGAACGCTAAAATCAAAAAGCGTATAAATAAATCTTCATGAAAACTTGCAATTTTTTTAACTAAAATTTGTTTCCACTTAAAAATTTACAAAAATTTCCCCCAGGCGCTAAATATTTTCTAAACAATTTCTTAAAACCAACCAAACTTCTTCATATTACGGTAGCTGGAGTCGGTCTATTTTGTGTTATTTATATGGAATAAATGTGGCGGCTATGGTTATACAAAAAATATAATTTATAAGTGTTGTTGGTTATTTAATATAATTATTTGTATTTTTCCCTTCTTCTAGGAAGGCACCATGTACGTCATGTGGGCCAGAGGCGAAGTTGAATTGGAGCTAACAGATTATCAATTTCCATTTCCAAACGTGTCTTCACAAGAATCAGGCATTAAAATGATGCAATTACTGAGAGCAGATAAAATACTTATACCAGAAACGTGAGTAAATAAATGAATAAGCAAAAAAATAATAGGGATATGCACTAGAAATTATAAAAGAAAAAAATATGATAACTTGAACTATGAACTATGATAACTTACCCCCAAAAAAATTCAAATTTATCAGCACCAAAAATATTTTCGAATGCTTTTGAATTCCAGTGATTACCCTTATTATTGACTTCAGCTTTCACATATACATATATATACATGTTTCTATATATAAAACTATAAAACTTATTCAATTTTTTTTTTTTTTTTTAATTTTTTTTCTTTAATCTCCTTTTTACTACTTTTTTATGATATTTTTCATTTATTTCTTTCTCCATTCCTCCCCCAAATTAATTTCCATTTCACTTGTCTCATTTGTTTTTGGGATTTTTCTATTTGCCCTTCCTCAATGCCTTCTCCCACCCGCCAGTGACCTTAAGCACATCGAAGTAACACTTGATGAAGTGGCGGTGCCAGTGAAAGAAACCACTTATTGGTGTCATATACAAAAACTCGATGACTTTCTCCAGCAGAAACATCATATTGTACAATTTGAGCCATTGATTACAACACCCGGCATCATTCATCACATGGAGGTATTTCACTGTGAAACGGATTGGAATGTCGAGATACCCCTGTACAATGGTGACTGCGAGCAATTGCCGGCCGAGGCAAAAGTCTGCTCAAAAGTCATTGCCTTGTGGGCGATGGGAGCGAGTACGTTTACGTATCCACCTGAAACTGGTTTGCCCATTGGAGGCAAATCATACAATCCCTATATACGTTTAGAGGTGCACTTTAATAATCCTGAACTAGAGAAAGGTGGGTATAAGCTTGTCTACATGGTTTCACATATGTACGAATGTAACTGAGCTGTCAAATAAGATTTATGTTAACGTTAGATGTATGAGTGAACTGACATACATAGAAAGACGCACACTATTTTAAGTGAACAAAAACAAAATGGACATGAACATGGACATGGGAGTTGAAAGCCAATTTAGTTGGAATATTCAGCAAAATGAAAAGAAAATTGGAGGAGAGTTGAAACAATAAAAAATGTATTGGTTGGGGGGCAAAGTAATTTACCATCGAAAATTGTTATGTCATCATTTTCTTGATATAATAATGATGGCGAAAGAGTTTCTTATATAGGAAATGATGACGATAGGAAGAGTGTTTCTATATAGAAACTGACGACGTGAATCTGTATAGAAAGCGATGATGATAGGAAGAGTGTTTCTATATAGAAAATGATGACGTTAGGAAGAGTGTTTCTATATAGAAAATGATGACGTTAGGAAGAGTGTTTCTATATAGAAAATGATGACGTTAGGAAGAGTGTTTCTAAACAGAAAATGATGACATTAGGAAGAGTGTTTCTATATAGAAAATGATGACGTTAGGAAGAGTGTATATATAGAAAATGATGACGTTAGGAAGAGTGTTTCTATATAGAAAATGATGACGATAGGAAGAGTGTTTCTATATAGAAAATGATGACGTTAGGAAGAGTGTTTCTATATAGAAAATGATGACGTTAGGAAGAGTGTTTCTATATAGAAAATGATGACGTTAGGAAGAGTGTTTCTATATAGAAAATGATGACGTTAGGAAGAGTGTTTCTATATAGAAAATGATGACGTTAGGAAGAGTGTTTCTATATAGAAAATGATGACGTTAGGAAGAGTGTTTCTATATAGAAAATGATGACGTTAGGAAGAGTGTTTCTATATAGAAAATGATGACGTTAGGAAGAGTGTTTCTATATAGAAAATGATGACGTTCGGAGGAGTATTTCTATATAGAAAATGATGACGTTAGGAAGAGTGTTTCTATATAGGAAATGATGACGTTAGGAAGAGTGTTTCTATATAGAAAATGATGACGTTAGGAAGAGTGTTTCTATATAGAAAATGATGACGTTAGGAAGAGTGTTTCTATATAGAAAATGATGACGTTAGGAAGAGTGTTTCTATATAGAAAATGATGACGTTAGGAAGAGTGTTTCTAAACAGAAAATGATGACATTAGGAAGAGTGTTTCTATATAGAAAATGATGACGTTAGGAAGAGTGTTTATATAGAAAATGATGACGTTAGGAAGAGTGTTTCTATATAGAAAATGATGACGTTAGGAAGAGTGTTTCTATATAGAAAATGTTGACGTTAGGAAGAGTGTTTCTACATAGAAAATGATGACGTTAGGAAGGGTGTTTCTATATAGAAAATGATGACGTTAGGAAGAATGTTTCTTTATAGAAAATGATGACGTTAGGAAGAGTGTTTCTATATAGAAAATGATGACGTTAGGAAGAGTGTTTCTATACAGAAAATGATGACGGTAGGAAGAGTGTTTCTAAAAAAAAATGATGACGTTAGGAAGAGTGTTTATATAGAAAATGATGACGTTAGGAAGAGTGTTTCTATATAGAAAATGATGACGTTAGGAAGAGTGTTTCTATATAGGAAATGATGACGTTAGGAAGAGTGTTTCTATATAGAAAATGATGACGTTAGGAAGAGTGTTTCTATATAGAAAATGATGTCGTTTGGAAGAGTGATGACGATAGGAATGAAAATTTAAAAAATCGTATACAAATTAAGCTAAATAATTAAGCTTGACCTAAACTATGACTACATCGATATTACTTCTTTTCCCCTACCAATTCCAATAAAGAACTCAAATTTACTCATGCCACTTAGCGTTTGACATACAAGACTCAAAGAACACACACAAACTTTCGCATATGCAACAAAATGCTGCAATAAATTGAGCTTTCAACCCCTTTTGAAAAACAATATTTCTAGATTAAAGATGTTCGACCAAATGAAAACAAATCATCATCATTATTTTTACTTTTGTATATTTTATCACTCCTTCCTTTTTTTGGGAAGATTTAAATAAAGTGTTTAAATTTCATTGCTGAATACTTCTTTCATTTTTCAACACAATATAGGTCATGTCGACAGTTCAGGTTTGCGCATTAAAATGGTCTCACAGCTGAGGCAATTTGATGCTGGCGTCATGGAATTGGGACTTGAATACACGGACAAAATGGCCATACCACCGGGTCAGGTTGCATTTCCGTTAAGTGGTTATTGTATAGCTGAGTGTACAGAAATGGTGAGTAAACCTGAAGCCCTTTTTTGAAAAGCTGCCTTAAAATTGCTCTTAATGATAGGAAAATGTTAAAAAAAAGGCCAAAAGGAAAAAATGTTAGTCATTTATTTAAATTTATTTTATTTTGTATTTTGTATTCAAAACAAATCTTTTTTATATTATAACAATATCCGAAAAGCTTAAATTGTTATCAAATTTCGTTAACAATAAATTGCCTTGATTTAGTTATATTTCATTTTTTAATAACCACCAGAAAATACCAGAGTGTCAAAACCAATCACTTTTTTATTTATTTATTTTTCTATAGAATTTTCATTTAACAATATTTCATATATTTTTTTTTTTTTATAGCGTCTGCCTTTTGTATCTTTCGTGTTCAATTTAACATGAAATACATAAATTCTTTTATATTGAAAAATGTTTACCGTCCCTTTTCTACTTCCTATATACTTTTAACAACTTAAAATCTTTATATTGAAAACTTCCAGGCATTTCCTCCCACTGGCATTGTCGTCTTTGGCTCACAATTACACACACATTTACGTGGCGTACGGATATTGACGCGACATTTTCGTGGCACCGAAGAATTGCGAGAATTGAACCGTGATGATTATTATTCGCATCATTTTCAGGAGATGAGAAATTTGCATTATAAACCACGTGTATTACCGGTAAGATTTAAATTCACTTCTTTTGCATTTTCTTCTTTATTCGCACGTATCTCCTCAGTTACTTATTGTCACTTGAGGTAGTGGAAATAAACTTGTTATTATTTGTATATAGAGATAAATATATTTTAAGAATTTTTTTGTATGAATAGTATATAGGTAAGAATATTGACTATTTCTACACCATTTTGAGAAATTTATAATCAGCGGTCCGTAACAAAAATAACCGGCAAAGTTGCCGTTTTGAATATTATAACCAAAATTCACATTTTTTCAAGGTGTAGTCCTTATGTTTTTTTTATTCCTTTTATTAAATATTATAATATTAAATTTTTATCAAAAATTTTTTAGAAAATTTGTTTATCAAAAATATTCTCTAGAAAATTTTTTGATCAAAAATTTTTCTATAGAAAATTTTTTGATCAAAAATTTTTCTATAGAAAAATTTTTTTATCGAAAATTTTTCTAAAGAAAAATTTTTTTATCGAAAATTTTTCTATAGAACAATTTTTTTTGTCGAAAATTTTTCTATAGAAAAATTTTTTTATCGAAAATTTTTCTATAGAAAAATTTTTGTATCGAAAATTTTTCTATAGAAAAATTTTTTTATCGAAAATTTTTCCATAGAAAAATTTTTTTATAGAAAAATTTTTTTATCGAAAATTTTTCTATAGAAAATTTTTTTTATCGAAAATTTTTCTATAGAAAAATTTTTTTATCGAAAATTTTTCTATAGAAAAATTTTTTATCGAAAATTTTTCTATAGAAAAATTTTTTATCGAAAATTTTTCTATAGAAAAATTTTTTTATCGAAAATTTCTCTATAGAAAAACTTTTTTTATCGAAAATTTTTCTACAGAAAATTATTTTTATCGAAAATTTTTCTATAGAAAAATTTTTTTATCAATAATTTTTCTATAGAAAAATTTTTTTATCGAAAATTTTTCTATAGAAAAATTTTTTTATCGAAAATTTTTCTAAAGAAGAAGAATTTTTCTATAGAAAAATTTTTTTATCGAAAACTTTTTTATTGAAAATTTTTCTATAGAAAATTTTTTTTTTTTATCGAAAATTGGTCTATGCCATTTTTCTATACCATCCGACTTTGCTTACATCCAAATCCCAACTTAATGCTTTTAATACTCATTTTCACGAGTTTGATTTATGATTGTGATATTTACGAGAATTTCAAAGAATGTTTGGCTTCCGGGAGTATGGGCTGCCTACGCCTGCTTATGATTATGTTTATATACTGGACCCATAAATATTTATTTAGAAAATGTAGTATTAAAATAGTAAAACAAAGCTTTTTGAGGGCTTAGCAAAGTACTGTCTTGGCTTGAAGTAAACTGCTCACGGATTTCTGCCTATCGATAAAAAATGGAGATATTTATCCAACTTTGCCAGCTCCCATTCTCTAAAGTAAAGCCATTGCAGTAGGCAATATTCTTCTCAACCTTTCGGAAATGGTGTAATGCACTTTTAAGGAAATTGTAGTACTACATATATTATCTTAATACTTTTTACAGACTTATTTCTGATGACGATAAGAAGAGTAAGAGCAAAAGGAAATGTATACAGGAAAAATGTTTATATGGATACTTAATACACGCAAACATGCATAAAATGCATGCTTCTATTTTTACTCAACAGTTCCGAGAATGAGTTCCGTTTTACTTTTCCTTTAAGATTTTTAAAGAATTTTTTTGAAAAAAAATGTTCAAAAATAGAGAAGGACTTTCAAGACTTTCTCAGCGTCACATATTGATGTATAATATTATCAGCATTTAAGGATTTCGAATTTTTTAGGCAGGCTTCACACTTACTTAAATGGCCTATAGCTACAAACTGTTTAGGTCAAATGCCTGCATATTTCAGAAGTTACAATAGATTTTCTTCTACTTAGTCTTTCCGGCGAATTTACAATAAAAATAAGAAATTTTTGAAAAACTTCCTATAAAAATAAGAAATTTTTAAAAAATTTCCTATAAAAATAAGAAATTTTTAAAAAATTTCCTATAAAAATAAGAAATTTTTAAAAAATTTCCTATAAAAATAAGAAATGTTTAAAAAGTTTCCTATAAAAATAAGAAAATTTTAAAAAATTTCCTATAAAAATAAGAAATTTTTAAAAAATTTCCTATAAAAATAAGAAATTTTTAAAAAATTTCCTATAAAAATAAGAAATTTTTAAAAAAATTCCTATAAAAATAAGAAATTTTTAAAAAAATTCCTATAAAAATAAGAAATTTTTTAAAAATTTCCTATAAAAATAAGAAATTTTTGAAAAATTTTCTATAAAAATAGGAAATGTTTGAAAATTTTCCTATAAAAATAGGAAATTTTTGAAAATTTTCCTATAAAGGTAGGAAATTTTTGAAAATTTTGCTATAAAATTTTTTAAAAAAATTCCTATAAAAATAGGAAATTTTTGAAAAACTCCTATAAAAATAGGAAACTTTTAAAAAAATTCCTATAAAAATAGGAAATTTTTGAAAAATTTTCTTTAAAAAAGGAAATTTTTGAAAAATTTCCTATAAGAAATTTTAAAAAAAAAAAATACTATAAAAATTTTTTTTTGAAAAATTTCCTATACAAATAAGAAATTTTAAAAAATTTTCCTATAAAAATAAGAAATTTTTAAAAAAATTTCCTGTAAAAATAAAAAATTAAAAAAAAATTTCCTATAAAAATAGGAAATTTTTAAAAAATTTCCTATAAAAAAAATAAATTTTTGAAAAATTTCCTATAAAAATAGGAAATTTTTTAAAAATTTCCTATAAAAATAGGAAATTTTTGAAAAATTTTCTACAAAAATAGGAAATATTTGAAAAATTTCTTATAAAAATAGGAAATTTTTGAAAAATTTTCTATAAATATAAAAAAATTTTGAAAAATTTGTTATAAAAATAGGAAATTTTTGAAAAATTTCTTTTATAAAATAGGAAATTTCTGAAAAATTTCCTTTAGAAAATAAGAAATTTTTGAAAAATTTCCTTTAAAAAATAAGAAATTTTTGAAAAATTTCCTTTAAAAAATAGGAAATTTTTGAAAAATTTCCTTTAAAAAATAGGAAATTTTTGAAAGTTTCCTTTAAAAAATAGGAATTTTTAAAAAAATTTCCTTTAAAAAATAGGAAATTTTTGAAAAATTTCCTTTTAAAATAGGAAATTTTCGAAAAATTTTGTTTAAAAATAGGAAATTTTCGAAAAATTTCGTTTAAAAAATAGGAAACGTTTGAAAAATTTCCTTTAAAAAATAGGAAATTGTTGAAAAATTTCCTAGAAAAATAGGAAATTTTTGAAAAATTTCCTAGAAAAGTAGGAAATTTTTAAAAAATTTCCTAGAAAAATAGGAAATTTTTGAAAAATTTCCCAGAAAAATAGGAAATTTTTGAAAAATTTCCTAGACAAATAGGAAATTTTTTAAAAATTTCCTTTAAAAAATAGGAAATTTTTTAAAAATTTCCTTTAAAAATAGAAAATTTTTTAAAAATTTCCTTTAAAAAATAAGAACTTTTTAAAAAATTTCCTTAAAAAATAGGAAATTTTTGAAAATTTTACTTTAAAAAATAGGAAATTTTTGAAAAATTTCCTTTAAAAAATAGGAAATTTTTGAAAAATTTCCTAGAAAAATATGAAATTTTTGAAAATTTTCCTAGAAAAATAGGAAATTTTTTAAAAATTTCCTTTAAAAAATAAGAAATTTTTAAAAAATTTCCTTTAAAAATAGGAAATTTTTAAAAAATTTCCTTTAAAAAATAGGAAATTTTTTGAAAAATTTCCTTTAAAAAATAGGAAATTTTTGAAAAATTTCCTTTAAAAAATAGGAAATTTTTGAAAAATTTCCTTTAAAAAATAGGAAATTTTTGAAAAATTTCCTTTAAAAAAAAAGAAAGTTTTGAAAAATTTCCTTTAAAAAATAGGAAATTTTTGAAAAAAGTCTTTTAAAAAAAAGGAAATTTTTAAAAAAATTTCCTATAAAAATAAGAAATTTTTATAAATCTTCTATAATGATAAGAGTTTTTTGAAATAATATCCCATAAAAATAAGAAACTTGTGAAAAATTTCCTATAAAAATAGGAAATTTTTGAAAAATTCCTATTAAAATGGAAAATTTTTAAAAAATTTCCTATGCAAAATAATAAATTTTTGAAAGTTTTGGAAAATTTCGTATAAAAATTGGAATTTGAAAAAGAAATTTTCTAAAAAAAATAGGATAAGCTGTGTCTGAAACAGTAAATGCATTTATTTTTTTTTTTTTTTTTTTTATATAATACTTTTAGTATTTTTGGACCATCTCTTAAGCATCGACGTCCTACTTATACAGTGTTTTATACGATTAAAAATGAAAGTAGTTTTTGCTGTAGAAGATTATTTAGCATTTTTCTTGGATTTATAAGTGCTATGATATAAATAATATACCCTGTAGGGTATAGTCATTTCCTCGGATATCAGTGGTATGACAACATGCAAGTGAACGACTGAGTAGATGTATTCCCCAGTCAATGAAACTTAAAATAAATAACATGAGTTTACACTTTCAAAGATTTAGTTGCATTTTCTTTTTTCATTACACTTAAATGCAAACACATGCCATGGCAAATGCACATGAAAAATACAGGAAAAATACTTAACACTAACACTCATATATAAATATTTACACAAAAACTCATTTGCTTGTATTAAATGCATGTGTATTATTCTTATATTTATATATACAACAATGTAAGAATATAATCCTAACATACATTTTTAAACACTTTTTTTAAGTTAATGACATTACAAAATGTGTCAAGGTTAGAGAAAATTTTAAAACGCAAGTTGGGAATAAAATTTATTTAATTCACTTTTATTTTCATTACATTTTATGTTTATTTTACTTTTTCCTTTCTGCTTCTAAGCAGCTTTAAGTCTTTTAGTCTAAAGCTTAGAACGAAAATAATTTTTTGTTTTAAATTTTATTTAAATTTATTTTCTAAACATTTTAAGCATGAAATGAATATTGCAGTTATTTTTACATTTTCACGATTTTCTTTTTTCAATTTTCCAGGGAGATGCTTTGGTTACAACCTGCTATTATAATACCATCGGTTACGATAATGCTACGCTTGGTGGCTTTTCCATTAGCGATGAGATGTGTGTTAATTATATGCACTATTATCCTGCTACAAAATTGGAAGTTTGCAAGAGTTCAGTCTCGGAAGATACTTTGGAAAATTACTTCATTTACATGAAAAAGTAAGTTACAAAATTTTTATTTTTTTTTCGGGGTTTCTCTTTTGCTGTTTTCATTTATGTCATGCTTTCACTTATGTATAAAAGTGAAGGATTTTATTTAAATTGCAAAAATCTTGATGTAGTTTTAAAAACAAACTGTTAAATTTTGGAAAATTTCAAGTTTTTGGTATAAATTAATTCATGATGGCTTCGGTTTTTTGTTCCTGTTCACTGAAAATGCCAGCTGTCTGCCTGACAAGACAAGTTTTTACTATCAAAACTTTATTTTTTGTTATTTATCTTTGTTTAAGAGTTTGACGATGAAAATTTAAGCATAAGTTTAAAAAGAGTTTTGGGTGACGTTAAATCTTGTTAAATGGATAATGTTGCAAATTTGAGGAAAACACTTAACTAAATTTGTATGTCCTATACCACCATAGATGAAAAGGTTATTGTAAGTTTGTGCTGATACGTTACATAGAAACATTTGTCTAAGACCTTTTTAACATACCATTAGGCTTAGAATAACTTTCTGAGTCGATTTAGCGATGTCAGTCCATCCGTCCGTCTGGCTGGCTGGACCCCCATGTAAACCATGTAATCAAAGTACATGTAGCAATTCTAAAGATAATTTGATAATTTCTTTTGGTATAGCTATTGAAATTCGTCAAAATTGGTTCATTATTTATCGAACCTACCATAGGTCCCAATTCCCGGAATTTATATTTTGATCAAAATATCAATATTTCTTTATGAAATTTAAAACAAATACTGACTATATAAACCAAACTAAAAAAATTCTACAACTTTTGTCAATCTTTTGAAAAAATCGAAATTTAGTAAAGAAAAAAGTAAGGAATATAGCTTGTAATTAAAAACATTGCATACCTTCAGGCTTAACTTTTTAATCAAATTGAAGTTTTTATACCCTTCACCACCATAGATGGAAAGGGTATTATAAGTTTGTGCTGATGTTTGTAACGCATAGAAATATTTGTCTTAGACCCACCTTTTAGTATACCAATAGACTTAGAATCACTTTCTGAGTCGATTTAGCGATGTCCGTCCGTCCGTCTGGCTGGCTGGACCCCCATGTAAACCTTGTAATCAAACTACAGGTCGCAATTCTAAAGATAATTTGATGAAATTAGGCACAGATAATGATGATGGAACCTTGGCTATCGAAATTGGTCAAAATCGGTCCATTATTTATGGTACCTCCCATAGGTCCCACT
The DNA here is from genome assembly GCA_933228675.1 of Stomorhina lunata. NCBI lineage: Eukaryota > Metazoa > Arthropoda > Insecta > Diptera > Rhiniidae > Stomorhina > Stomorhina lunata. The sequence goes on from OW121743.1 coordinate 66,672,677, forward strand.
TCCCGGAATTGCTATATTGGCCACAAATATCAATAGTTTTTCATGAAATTTAAAACAAATACTGACTATGTGAACCTAAATCACTGTACCAAATTTCGTTGAAATCGGTCCACATTTGACCATAGCTCCCATACAAACTCTTCTTTAAAAACGCACTAAATGAGACAAAAAATCACTAAAACGCTCGTAAATCTAAAGATAATGAAAATTTTGAGTTTATTTTTTGCATACATAATTTTTGTAACAACTGTAATCAATTTGCCAAATTTCGAGATAATCGGTCCACATTTGACCCTAGCTCTCATATAAGTCCAAATGACGGAAACAGGTTGAATATATACGTTTTGAGAAAATAGCAAATATTTGTCTTTATACAGGAAAAATAAAACCTTTGACCTTAGTGGTGAAGGGTATCGTATGGTCGGCTTGACCGACTATAGCGCTTTCTTACTTGTTAATCCTAACATTAGTTTAAATTATATTATCTTGAGATTTACGAATTTACGGCGTTTTACGAAATTACGGATTTCAATAGAAATTAGTAGAGTTCTTTCGTGGATCAACTAATAGGCATGTGACGAATTCCACTAAATTTTATTGAGAAGTTCGCCATATTCATTGAGAATAAAAACACATAAAAAACAAGTAAGAAAGTGCTATATTCGGTCAAGCCCGACCATACGATTCCCTTCACCAATATGGTAAAAGGTGTTCTTTTTCTTGTATAAAGACAAATATTTGCTAAATTTTGCCATCATACAAACATTTGCTCAAAACTTATATATTTAAGCTGCTTCCGTCATTTTGACTTATATGGGGGCTAGGGTCAAATGTGGACCGATTACCTTAAAATTTAGCAAATTTATTACACTTTATACAAAAATTACGTATGCGAAAAATAAACTCAAAATTCTCATTACCTTCAGATTTATGAGCGTTTTTTTTAATTGGTTTTCGTCTCATTTAGTGCGTTTTGACAAAAGAGTTTGTAAGGGAGCTATTGAAAAATGTGCCCCGATTTTAACGAAATTTGGTAGAGTGATTAAGGTTAACATAAGAAGTATTCCATTTAAATTTCAAAATATTGATATTTGTGGCCAATATATCAATTCCGGGAAGTGGGACCTATAGGAGGTACCGTAAATAATGGACCGATTTTGACGAATTTCAATAGCCATGGTCCCACTATCAAAAAAATGACCTGTGCCAAATTTCATTAAATTATCTTTAGAATTGCGACCTGTAGTTTGATGACAAAGTTTACATGGGGGTCCAGCCGTCCAGCCAGCCAGACGGACGGACAGGCGGACATTGCTAAATCGACTCATAAAGTGATTCTAAGCTATTGGTATACTAAAAGATGGATCTAAGACAAATATTTCTATGCGTTACATACATCAGCACAAACTTATAATACCCTTTCCACCTATGATGGTGAAGGGTATAAAAAAGTATGGAATATTGCTTATAATAAAAAAGCATTGCATACCTTCAGGCTTAATTTTTTAATCAAATTGCAGTTATAAATCCTAACAATAGTTTTAATTATATTATCTTGATATTTACGAATTTACGGAGTTTTACGAAATTACAGATTTCAATAGAAATTAGTAGAGTTCTTTCTTAGATCAACTAATAGGCATGTGACGAATTTCACTAAATTTTATTGGAAAGTTTGCCTTAAATGGGGTTCCAAGGCAGGTACTTCAAGAAGTCGACGGATTTCAACCAAAATTAGTAGAGCTCTTTCTTGGATCAAAAAATAAAAGTGTGCTGGATTTTAGCAAATTCTATTGAAGATTTGAGGGTATAACATTGAGAAGGAAAATAAATGAAATAATGCGGTTCCAAGGGAGGTACCCCAAGGAGTCATCGGATTTAAAAAAAAATATTAGGGCTCTTTTTTGTATCAAAAGTTTGCCAAATTTTATCAAATTCTGTTGAAAATTGCGGTTTATACATTGAGAAGTAAAATAAGTGAAAAATGGGGTCCATAAAAGTACCCCAAGGAGTCGACGGATTTTATCCAAAACTAGTACAGCTCTTTTTTGGATCAAAAAATAAAAGTGGGCTGAATTTTATCAAATTCAATGAAAGATTGTGGGTAATACATTGAGAAGGAAAATAAGTGAAAATTGGCTATCCAAAGGAGGTACCCCAAGGAGTCGACGGATTTCAACCAAAATTAGTACAACTCTTTTTTGAATCAAAAAATAAGAGTGTGACGAATTTTATCAAATTCTATTAAAAATTGTGGATTATACATTGAGAAGAAAAATAAGTAAAAAAAAGTGTGGTCCAAGGGAGGTATCCCAAGGAGTAGACGGAATTCAAACCAAAACTATCACAGCTCATTTTTGGAGCAAAAAATAATAAGTGTATCAATTTTTATCAAATTCTTTTGAAAATAGCGTTTTATACATTGAGAATAAAAATAAGTGAAAAAATGGGGGTCCAGGGAAGGCAACCCAAGGAGTTGACGGAATTCAACCAGAACTAGCGGAACTCTTTTTTGGGTCAAGTAAGAGAGTTGTACCGATTTTCTTGAAATTCTGGTAAAAATTGCGTGTTGTACATTGAAAAGAAAAATAAGTGAAAAAATGGGGGTCCAAGGGAGTTACCCGAAGGAGTAGATGGATTTTAAAGTTTTTTTGAATTTATCTAATCTATATAAAATTAAATAAGTGTGTTAAATTTCATCGTTGTAGGATCACTCCTTCTAGCAGGTTAGTCATCCGCCTAGCATACCAGAGGTCGCAAGTTCGATCCCCGTTCAGACCCACTTGAAAAATTAAATTTTAAAAAAAGCGGCGGTTCACCTCATAACTCAGCTAGCCACTGGTTATTGAGTATTAGGGTATGTGAAACTCCTTAAACTAATACATTTGCCGTTCGGAGTTAAAACGTAGGTTTGCCGTCCGGAGTTAAAACGTAGGCCCTGTTAGGTTAAGCGGAACGAAAAATTAAGAAGACTCGATTGATTCTCTAGAGTATTGCAACTAATCTTTATTTACAAAAACTTAGCCTAAGGTAAACTAAACTAAAATACTTATTATCTAAATTTATCTAACAACACATGTGGCAAGCATGTGTTGCTTCAATACTTATGTAAATACCCAAAATAGCTTATCTTTACACACACCACTCTTGTGTGGAAAATTACAATTAAATAGAAACGATCCTTTAATCATTTAAATATGCAGGAATACACAACTGCAACAGTAGGTAAAAATATTTACTGATAATACTATTTCAGGTATAAATACACTTTCTAAATGTAGGTTTCAGTGTACAGCATGGTCAATCTTAAAAATATAGATTTTAATACCAAATATTGAATTATTTACTTAAATAGAATATTATAAACTAAGTACAGTTTAAACAAAACTGAACAGGCCCCTTTCAATGAGTCTAAAAATAGAATCGGATGCAGCTCATTGTCCGAGAGAAGTACCCCTTCTTCCAATTGTAATGTTGACAGGGAATTATATATATATATAGTCAATTGTGAACCGATTTCGTCCAATTTCAATACCAAGAAATGAGATATATTTTACTTGTTCTATTATGAACGATTTCTCTATAAATTGTACTTCAAGCATTATTGCTTTAAAACAACGAAATTTTTTAAAACCACAATTGGAACACAATTGTACTTTTTCGATATAGCTTAAATTTAAAATTTTCTATTTGGGATTACTTTAAAAAGATATAACTACGACAAAAATAAACAAAAAAAAAACTAGAATGCAAACAAATTTTTAAAGAATTGTACAAAACCCCATTAACCCATACATTTATAAAGAATTATTCTATAATTTTAACAACTCAACAAATTTTACTTTTCTGTCCTCTCCTTCTCTGTTTATACAAAATCCCTTTTATTTCCCTACCAATGCAATGTTTAACTGTATTCTTAATCTATGTTTGTGTGTGTATATTTTAGGAAGGAGCATCAGCATGGCATACGCTTAAATGGTGCACGTTCGAAAAATTATCGCAGCATCAAATGGACACAACCACGAGTCGACCAACTGTATACGATGTATATCCAGGAACCACTTAGTATGCAATGTAACAAATCAGATGGTTTTCGCTTTGAGGGCTATCAATGGGAGGGGGCACCCATAACACCCGTACAAATCAAAATACCCATACATCGTAAATTGTGTCCCAACTACAATCCATTGTGGTTGAAGCCACTCGAGAGGGGAGAATGCGATTTATTGGGTGAATGCATCTATTAAGAGTTGAAGAAGCTTTCAACAGCATCTCAGTGTCTTTTAAAATTAAGGCATTGAAGGCCAAGGGATAAGGATAAGGAAGGCAAAACGAATGAAAGGAAGAGTGAAAGACGAGGTAAAACTGAAAATGAAAAACTTTTAAGTGTTTTAAATTAAAAGTGCAAAATTACTGAAAGCGACGAAACATTAGTGTAGTTTGTAATAATGACAAAATTGTTATAATTAATTGAAATGAGTTTCGTTTCTAAAAAAAAATTCTTATTTTAGTTTTTAATTTTCAAAATTCTGTCTTTAGTTTTCTTATAATTTTGTTAAAGTCCTTAACATTTTGGTTTCAATTTTATTTGAGATTTTCTTTTTCTAAAGACTTTGTAGATTTTAAGCATTATTTTGAAGGAAAGAATAAATCGAGTCATTAAATTAAATGAGATTTTAGTTTTGTAAAATTGACAGCTGAGCTTAAAGGTTAGGGGTGAAAATTTCCATCCATTGCTGAAAATTTGCTGGTAATGATGATGACAATCGCTTTTGCAAACTGTTGATTTCTAACAAAAATAAAGACTCATGCAAAGTATTTCAATTAAATTTTTAAAATCTTAATTTATGCAAATCGTTTTGTTATGTTTAAGCTTCTAATTGCTTATCCAAGATAATAATGACACAAATGGGCCAAAAGACCCTTCAAATCAAGACAAACATTTCAACTTTTTTTTTTAATATTTTACCATAAGAAAGATTTTAAATTAATGCTTAAAGAAAAAACTTCAATATTGAAATTTTTTCTATAGAAAAATTTTCAAAATGAAATTTTTTCGTTGAAAAATTCTTAGGAATTTTTCTATAGAAAAATTTTCAATACGAAATTTTTTCTAAAGAAACATTTCCAATGTGAAATTTTTTCTAAAGAAAAATTTTCAACAGGAAATTTTTTCTAAAGAAATATTTCCAATATGAAATTTTTTCTAAAGAAAAATTTTCTAGATAACAGTTTTTTCTAAAGAAAAATTTTCGTTATGAAATTTTTTTTTCTATAGGAAATTTTTAAATAAATTAAATAAATAAATAAATTAATTTTCATTATGAAATTTTTTCTATAGAAAAATTTTCATTATGAAATTTTTTCTATAGAAAAATTTTCATTATGAAATTTTTTCTATAGAAAAATTTTCATTATGAAATTTTTTCTATAGAAAAATTTTCATTATGAAATTTTTTCTATAGAAAAATTTTCATTATGAAATTTTTTCTATAGAAAAATTTTCATTATGAAATTTTTTCTATAGAAAAATTTTCATTATGAAATTTTTTCTATAGAAAAATTTTCATTATGAAATTTTTTCTATAGAAAAATTTTCATTATGAAATTTTTTCTATAGAAAAATTTTCATTATGAAATTTTTTCTATAGAAAGATATTTTTTCTATAGAAAAAAATTGAAATTTTCTTATGATTTTTTGTCTCATGATTTTTTGTTTTTTTTTTATAGAAAAATTATGAAATTTTATCCATCGAAAACTTAAGAATTTTTTTTGTTTTGTAGAAAAATTAAGAAAATTTTTTTTATGAAATTTTTTTCTATAGAAAAATTTTCATTATGAAATCTTGTCTATAGAATTTCATAATATAGATTTTTCTATAGAAAATATTCATAATAAAAATTTGTCTATAGAAAAATATTCATAATGAAGATATTTCAGTAGAAAAAATTGTATAATGAAAATTTTTCTATAAAAAAATTATAAAATCTGATATTTCTATAGAAAAAATTTCACTGTAAAAATTTTTCTATAGAAAAAATTTCATTACGAAATTTTTTTTTAAAAACATTTTCAGTTTTTTAAAAATAAAATTTAATATAAAATTGAAAATAGAAAAATTTTGTTATGAATTTCATTGTGAAATTTTTTTCTATAGAAAAATTGTTATTATTATAAATTTCGTCTACAGAAAATTTTTTATTATGAATTTTTCCAAAGAAAATTTTTCATAATGTAATTTTTTCTGTAGAAATTTTTTCTATAGAAAAAATTCTATAATTCTACAAAACAAAATTATGAAAATTTTTCTATAGAAAAAATTTTCATTATGAAATTTTTTCTTAAGAAATATTTTCATAGTGAAAAATTTTCATTATGAAATTTTTTCTATAGAAAAATTTTCGTTATGAAATTTTTTTTATAGAAAAATTTTCATAATGATAATTTTTCTATAAAATTTTTTATAAAAAAAAATCGTTCATAGTGAAAAATTTTCTTTATGAAACTTTTTCTATAGAAAAATTTTCTTTATGAAATTTTTTTTATAGAAAAATTTTCATAATGATAATTTTTTTATAAAATTTTTTATAAAAAAAAATCGTAATTTTTATAAATTTTATAGATTTTAATATAAAATTAAAAAAAAACAAAATTTAGATATAATTTTTCTTATGAAATTTTTTCTATAGAAAAATTTTAATTATAAAATTTGAAATGTTTTGTATAGAAAATTTTCTATTATGATATTTTTTCTATAGAAAATTTTTCTATAAAAAAAATTCATATTGAAAATTTCTCTATAAAAAAATTTCATAATGAAAATTTTTTTACAGAAAAAATTTCATTATGAAAATTTTTGTATAGAAAAAATTTCATTATGAAAATTTTTATATAGAAAAAATTTCATTATGAAAATTTTTGTATATAAAAAATTTCATTATGAAAATTTTTGTATAGAAAAAATTTTATTATGGAAATTTTTGTATAGAAAAAATTTCATTATGAAAATTTTTCTAAAGAAAAAAATTTATTATGAATTTTTTTCATGAAAAATTTAATTATTTTTTTAAATAAATTCTTATATAAGATTAAAAAAAGAAGAATTTTGTTATGAATTTCATTGTGAATTTTTTTCTATAGAAAAATTATAAGTTATTATTATAAATTTTTTCTAAAGAAAATTTTTCATTATGAATTCTTTGCTAAGGAAAATTTTTCATTATGATATTCTTTTTGTAGAAAAATGATCATTGTGAAATTTTTCTTTAGATAAAATTTTTCTACAGAATAAATTCTATAATGAAAAGTTTTCCATAAAAAATTTATGCAACTTTTTCTATAGAAAAACTTTTATTATGAAATTTTTTCTATAGAAAAATGTTTATTCTGAAAATTTTTATATAAAAAATTTCATAATGTAAAAATTTTCTATAGAAAAAATTGCATAAATTTTTTTTATAGAAATTTTTCATTACATTATTTTTTCGAAAGAAAATTTTTTTCTACAAAAAAAATTTCATAATTTTCATTATGAAATTTTTTCTATAGAAAAAATTTCATAATGAACATTTTTTATAGAAAAAATTTCATAATGAAAATTTGTCTATAAAAAAATTCATAACGAAAATTTTTGTATAGAAAAAATTTCGTAATGAAAATTTTTCTATAAAAAAAATTTCCTAAAGGAAATTTTTCTATAAAAAAAAATTATAATGGAAATTTTTCTATAAAAAAATTTCATAATAAAAATTTTTCTATAGAAAAAATTTCATAACGAAAATTTTATTATACAAAAAATTTCTTTGCGAAAATATTTCTATAGAAAAATTTCGTTATGAAAATTTTTTTATAGAAAAATTTCATTATAAAAATTTTTCTATAAAAAATATTCAATATTTAATATCGAAAATTGTACTATAGAAAAAATTTCATAATGAAAAGAAATTAAAAATTTCTTTAATGAAAATTTTTCTATAGAAAAAATTTCTTTAATGAAAATTTTTCTATAGAAAAAATTTCTTTAATGAAAATTTTTCTATAAAAAAAATTTCTCTAATGAAAATTTTTCTATAGAAAAAATTTCGGAATGAAAATTTTTCTATAGAAAAATTTCATAATGAAATTTATTCTATGGAATTTTTTCTAAAGATAAATTTTCATCATGAAATTATGAAATTTTTTTCTTCAGAAAAATTTTCAAAATGAAATTTTTCTATTGAACAATTTTATATATGAAATTTTTTTCTACAGAAAAATAAATTGCAAATATAGGCACAATCTTGTTTAACTCTCTTCAACTATAGTTTTGTAGGATCAAAATATTGGATACAACATTTCAATAGAAAGTCTTTTAAAAAAATTACTAAAATCCTAATTCGTCATCGTCTTCTAAAGCCATAATTATCCATGCAAAGACTCTAAGACATAATTTGTTTAAATTCCAGTAAATAGCTAATTAATGCTAATGACAAGCCTTCAATAAACATCATTAGCGAAAAAGCTTTTAATCTTTTTTAGGATTTTTTCCCCTTCTTCTTGTTATAAGGCATCGAGAGCTTTTATTAAGTAGTAAGTAACATCTCTAGTAAGTGCTTGTTATATTTGCTTTGAAAACAAGCGTAGCAAAATGTTTTAAAGTAAAGTTTAAAAACCTTTTCTTTACTCCTCCATTATCTTCTAACTTATATCAGTCTAAAAATCCCCTTAATCAGAGAGTAGTTGTTTTTTATTATATTTTTTTATGCCCTTGTTAGAAGAACAAAAATTTCGTTTAAGTGCGATTTTTAACAGCTTAATTTATAGCAGCTTAAAAAAAGAATAAATAAATTTTGAAGAGCAAAAAGTTAAAGTGATGCTTTCAAGTAAATATAAACAAATTGAAATATAAATTTTTATTTGTCGAAATAATTTTTGTTTTAACTTTTCATGGTCATAGAAACAGCGAAAACAAATCAATTACTTTTAGAAAACCAAAATTATTAACCAATAAGAAGATAAACAAGTGATGGCTTTTGATCTATCACTTCATAATTAAACTTATTTTAAATAAAAGTTTTGACAAAGATACAATTTGCCTTTATAAATCCTAAAAAAGCTTTTTAACTTTCCTTTATAGATCTTTCTTGTCTTTAAAATTAACAATTTAAATTTGGAAAAAGTCTAAACATTTTTTCCCTTTATCCCCCTTATCCCCCATAGCCTTAAGCTTTGGGAAGGTTTAATAACCTCTGCTGTCAATTTTCTATCAGGAAAATTCCTAATTTGTTTAAGACATTTGAAAAAATAGCTTTATCAAATATTTAAAATGAGTTAAGCTAAAATAAATATTAAACATGATTACAACGTTTTCTCTTAACTTATCAAAGAAAAACAACTTGAAGGCCAAATACTTAAAGGAAAGGGTTTTATGAAACTTGAAAAATTTTTTCTGTAAAAAATAAACTTTTTAAAATTTTATTAGCCTTTCACTTGCAGCCAGACATGCTTAAAAAATTTTAAATAAAGGTTTAAACAATTTTATGAAAAGAAATAGCTGGAGGTGTTTTTAAACTTTTGGTTACTTTTTTAAAGATTGTTCTTTAATTTCAGCATAAAAACCAAAAAAAAAAAGAGGAAACATTTCTACAAAAAAATATTCAACATCAAATTTTTTAAACGAAAAGTTTTTAAAAACTTCAACATAATAATTTTTTAAAGAAATTTTTAACATAAAAATTTTTCAAAAGAAAACTTTTCATAATGAAAATTTTTCTAAAGAACAACCTTCCATAATGAATTTTTTTTTTTAAAGAAAAACTTTCGATATTAAAAATTTTTCTAAAGAAAAACTTTCCATAATAAAAATTTTTGTAACGAAAAACTTTTCGTAATGAAAATTTTCTAAATAAAAACTTTCAATATGAAATTTTTTCTACCGAAAATTGTTCTTAAAAAAATTCGAAAAATTTTCAATATAAATTTTTTGCTATAAAAAAGCTTTCAATATGAAATTTTTTCTATAGAAAAATTTTCAATATGAAATTTTTTCTATAGAAAAAATTTCATTTCAAATTTTCATTATGAAATTTTTTCTATAGAAAAATTTTCATTATGAAATTTTTTCTATAGAAAAATTTTCATTATGAAATTTTTTCTATAGAAAAATTTTCATTATGAAATTTTTTCTATAGAAAAATTTTCATTATGAAATTTTTTCTATAGAAAAATTTTCATTATGAAATTTTTTCTATAGAAAAATTTTCATTATGAAATTTTTTCTATCGAAAAATTTTCATTATGAAATTTTTTCTATAGAAAAATTTTCATTATGAAATTTTTTCTATAGAAAATTTTTCAATATGAAATTTTTTCTATAGAAAAATTTTTAATATGAAATTTTTTCTATAGAAAAATTTTCAATATGAAATTTTTTCTATAGAAAAATTTTCAATATGAAATTTTTTCTATAGAAAAATTTTCAATATGAAATTTTTTCTATAGAAAACTTTTCAATATGAAATTTTTTCTATAGAAAAATTTTCAATATTCAATTTTTTCTGTAGAAAAATTTTCAATATGAAATTTTTTCTGTAGAAAAATTTTCAATATGAAATTTTTTCTATAGAAAAATTTTCAATATGAAATTTTTTCTATAGAAAAATTTTCAATATGAAATTTTTTCTATAGAAAAATTTTCAATATGAAATTTTTTCTATAGAAAAATTTTCAATATGAAATTTTTTTATAGAAAAATTTTCAATATGAAATTTTTTCTATAGAAAAATTTTCAATATGAAATTTTTTCTATAGAAAAATTTTCAATATGAAATTTTTTCTATAGAAAAATTTTCAATATGAAATTTTTTCTATAGAAAAATTTTCAATATGAAATTTTTTCTATAGAAAAATTTTCAATATGAAATTTTTTCTATAGAAAAATTTTCAATATGAAATTTTTTCTATAGAAAAATTTTCAATATGAAATTTTTTCTATAGAAAAATTTTCAATATGAAATTTTTTCTATAGAAAAATTTTCAATATGAAATTTTTTCTATAGAAAAATTTTCAATATGAAATTTTTTCTATAGAAAAATTTTCAATATGAAATTTTTTCTATAGAAAAATTTTCAATATGAAATTTTTTCTATAGAAAAATTTTCAATATGAAATTTTTTCTATAGAAAAATTTTCAATATGAAATTTTTTCTATAGAAAAATTTTCAATATGAAATTTTTTCTATAGAAAAATTTTCAATATGAAATTTTTTCTATAGAAAAATTTTCAATATGAAATTTTTTCTATAGAAAAATTTTCAATATGAAATTTTTTCTATAGAAAAATTTTCAATATGAAATTTTTTCTATAGAAAAATTTTCATTATGAAATTTTTTCTATAGAAAAATTTTCATTATGAAATTTTTTCTATAGAAAAATTTTCATTATGAAATTTTTTCTATAGAAAAATTTTCATTATGAAATTTTTTCTATAGAAAAATTTTCATTATGAAATTTTTTCTATAGAAAAATTTTCATTATGAAATTTTTTCTATAGAAAATTTTCGTTATGAAATTTTTTCTATAGAAAAATTTTCATTATGAAATTTTTTCTATAGAAAAATTTTCAATATGAAATTTTTTCTATAGAAAAATTTTCAATATGAAATTTTTTCTATAGAAAAATTTTCAATATGAATTTTTTTTCTATAGAAAAATTTTCAATATGAAATTTTTTCTATAGAAAAATTTTCAATATGAAATTTTTTCTATAGAAAAATTTTCAATATGAAATTTTTTCTATAGAAAAATTTTCAATATGAAATTTTTTCTATAGAAAAATTTTCAATATGAAATTTTTTCTATAGAAAAATTTTCAATATGAAATTTTTTCTATAGAAAAATTTTCAATATGAAATTTTTTCTATAGAAAAATTTTCAATATGAAATTTTTTCTATAGAAAAATTTTCAATATGAAATTTTTTCTATAGAAAAATTTTCAATATGAAATTTTTTCTATAGAAAAATTTTCAATATGAAATTTTTTCTATAGAAAAATTTTCAATATGAAATTTTTTCTATAGAAAAATTTTCAATATAAATTTTTTCTATAGAAAAATTTTCAATATAAATTTTTTCTATAGAAAAATTTTCAATATGAAATTTTTTCTATAGAAAAATTTTCAATATGAAATTTTTTCTATAGAAAAATTTTCAATATGAAATTTTTTCTATAGAAAAACTTTCCATATCAAATATTTTCTATACAACAACTTTCCATATGATTTTTTTTTTATAGAAAAAATTTCAATATAAAATTTTTTCTATAGAATAACTTTCAATATGAAATTTTTTCTAAAGAAAACCTTTCAATATGAAATTTTTTCTAAAGAAAAACTTTCAATATGAAATTTTTCTAAAGAAAAACTTTCAATGTGAAATTTTTTCTATAGAAAAATTTTCAGTATGAAATTTTTTCTATAAAAAAGTTTTCGATATGAAATTTTTTCTATAGAAAAACTTTCAATATGAATTTTTTCTAAAGAAAAACATTCAATATGAAATTTTTTCTGAAGAAAAACTTTCAATATGAAATTTTTTCTTAATGAAATTTTTTCTATAGAAAAATTTTCAATATGATATTTTTTCTATAGAAAAACTTTTCGTATGAAATATTTTTTATAGAAAAACTTTTCATATGAAATTTTTTCTACAGAAAAACTTTTCATATGAAATTTTTATTTAGAAAAACTTTTCATATGAAATTTTTTCTAAAGAAAAACTTTTCATATGCAATTTTTTCTATAGAAAAGTTTTCAAAATGAAATTATTTCTGCAGAAAATTTTTCAATATGAAATTTTTTCTATAGAAACATATTTAATATAAATTTTGTTCTATAGAAAAATTTTATGTTTCATTTCATTTCTTCTAAATTTTATCGATTACAGCCATTTTTAACAGTCGATATAGGATGATTTGAATATTTTTGATGATTTCATTTAAATTTAAAAGTTTTGAAATCCCGTTCCTTTAAATATTTTTTCTTTAACAAAAATCCGTAAATTTTTTATTTTTATCCAAATTGATGTTCACTTTTATAAATGTCTAAGATTAAAATTGAATAATAAAGTTAAAAATTATTATCATAATAAAAAAATGCACAAAAACCATTTAACCATATCCTAGTTATCTACTGCTTTTGTTGAATTTAATCCTATAATTTTAAAATATTTAGTTTACAAATTTTATAGCATATTTAAACCAAAACCCTAATATTTAACCCTATTTATTTCCCAGTACTATAAGTATTTAGTAAATAAACTTAGACAAAATTTTTAATGAAAAAATCAAGAAAATTAAAAAGAAGGAAAAATCAAAAAATATTTATATATAAAATAAAAATAAAATAAAACTATAATATGAACTTATGTATATGAGATGTGATAATTATATTTCTTTATTAAAATAATCTAGTATTAATATAAAAATATAAAAAATAAATGAAGAAAAATTTATAAAATATTATAAAAAAAATATATAATAAATGAAAATAAAGTAAAATAAAGTAAATGACCACCATACCAGAAAATACTAAAAGATAATTTTGATTGATTAATTTGGACTAGGAATAGGGTGAGTAATTGGGATAAGTTTTATAAATCATCCATATTATATATAATGAAGTTCATTAGCTTAAACCAACATTATTTACAAACGATTACATAGAACGAGTATGATTAATAACATTATATAATATTACTCATACGCACTGACGAATTTAAAATACAATGTGTTGTATGAGTAATATGATTGAACACATATTACTCATACGTAAGAAACAATTTTACAAATTTTACATCAGATAATTCTGTTAAATGTTATCTGAATTAAAAAATTGTGAAAATTCCGAAAATTAAATTGATATTTTGCTTTTCTAGACAGATAAAAGTGTGCAACAGGTAGTCGATAGTCATAAAAATAATAACAGTCACGTAAATTTATGTTAAGTGTTTTTTTTTTTAATAAAAAACACTTAAAAAATAAATGAAGAAAAATTTATAAAATATTATAAAAAAAATATATAATAAATGAAAATAAAGTAAAATAAAGTAAATGAACACCATACCAGAAAATACTAAAAGATAATTTTGATTGATTAATTTGGACTAGGAATAGGGTGAGTAATTGGGATAAGTTTTATAAATCATCCATATTATATATAATGAAGTTCATTAGCTTAAACCAACATTATTTACAAACGATTACATAGAACGAGTATGATTAATAACATTATATAATATTACTCATACGCACTGACGAATTTAAAATACAATGTGTTGTATGAGTAATATGATTGAACACATATTACTCATACGTAAGAAACAATTTTACAAATTTTACATCAGATAATTCTGTTAAATGTTATCTGAATTAAAAAATTGTGAAAATTCCGAAAATTAAATTGATATTTTGCTTTTCTAGACAGATAAAAGTGTGCAACAGGTAGTCGATAGTCATAAAAATAATAACAGTCACGTAAATTTATGTTAAGTGTTTTTTTTTTTTAATAAAAAACACTTAATATTACCAAAAACAATTATTTTCACGCTTTTTTATTAAAATTCGCTAACTATAACTTAATATTCCGTAATATCGCTATGAAAATTTTCAGAAAATTCAAATTTTGACATTTGACCGCGGGGAAAAGGGGGTTAATCTCGTCCAAAATTAAAAAACGCTTTAGCATAGGTTTTTCATAAATCGAGCAATAATATTAATTATCTATTTTGTTAAAATTTAATACAAGCAAAATTTACCGAGCATTTACTCGAATTTGGCCCAAAAATGTACATTTTCGCGAAATTCTTTAAAGTGAAATAGCAGGTACGGCGAAACGGTTCAGGATATCGACCTAATTTTTTGGGGTTTTACTCTGCTATTTGTCTGTTTTAACATTCTGGAGACCAAATTCTAAATTTGTAATATTTGGTGAACAAAATTTTCAAAAAATTAAAAGATGATTTTTGAAACCGACCTGAGAAAAATGCACCATTTTCCAACATGAAATAAACTAAGTAAATTTGATTATATTTAAACAAAAATGATATGTTTACTAGCAACAAGCTATTAAATGATAAATCATGTCCAACTTTGGAATTTCTTTATTTACAACATACAATTTTTGGTACATATTCTTAGGTGTTTTCAAAGACATGAATTTTCGGGGAAAAACTGCAATAGTTTTAAAACTACTTAATGGATTTTCGTCTTTCACGATCTAAAATAAGCTGTGTTAGTTTTCTTTAGTTTTGGTTTATATTTCGCAAAAACAAAACAATAAGCCATTTTTCCCCATACAAATGGGCTCCTAAACTTTGGGATCGATGCGCGCTCTTATAACGTTGTCCGATTTGGCTCAAATTTTCAGATCTAAACTTTTAGACCTAGTGTCATAATATTCCGTAGAAAAACATTTGAAACAGGGGTACTCAACGGGAGAACATCTTAAAATACTTATGTGTTTGTGGTTTTACATGTGTTAGTGTAAAAATAACCTTATGCAGCGTTACCGATGAAATGTAAATCGAACAAAAAATGCGCTAAAAGTAAAACAATGATATGAATATACAGAAATTTTTGCATTGGCAATGCAGGCTGAATAATTTCGTGTGTGTTTGTTGTTGTATTTAAGAAATCTGAGCAACATCAACCTCCTTCGTTGAAAGCAGCAAAGAGACTACATAAAATATTATTGTTTTCCTCTCTCAATTATTGGAATTCGATTACAGTTCGTGTTATGTCTGTGAATATATGTTAAAAAGCCGATTAGTACTCGGCTCGTGAGTGCAAAGGCTGAGTAAGGCTGATATGAAATCAAAAAAAATTTTCCTGTCACCCTACTGTACATAATATCAATATCCCAGAAATACATGTTGTTGTTTTTTAATTCGTGTGTTGTTGTATAGAAAGAAAATATATTTTTCGACTACTAAGCAAAACATTAATTTCTGTAATTATAAATTTCTATTCGGCGGTAAGCCTACAGCAATAACACGCTGTAGACGAAAACTAAATAAAACTGGATAAAAATGTTTAAAACAGTACGTCTTAAAAATAACAAATGATGCAACCTCACTGTTCTAAAAATAGATATGACGTATTGCTACAGCGTTGAATAATATAAAGCTTCATCTCTCCCTTTCACCACCATTTGCCTCTATGCTATCCCCTTTCCAGAGAAGGTAACCCAATTTGAATACACTCTATATAATATTGTCTAGGCAGCATCTGCCTGAGTGTTACTTCTCTTTTTAGAAAAAAAAACAAGCTTTATTTTAAATAACTCGTTTAAAATGAATATTTGATATTTCGGTTAATTATTTATTTTATCTCCCAAAGGTCCCACTTCCCGGAATTGATATTTTGGCCACAAATATCAATATTTTTTTTATGAAATTTAAAACAAATACTGCATATATAAACTTAAACCAATATACCAAATTTCGTTGAAATCGGTCCACATTTGACCATAGCTCCCATACAAACTCTTCTATCAAAACGCACTAAATGAGACAAAAATCGCAAAAACCCTCGTAAATCGAAGATAATGGGAATTTCGAGTTTATTTTTTGCATATATAATTATACCCTTCACCACCATAGGTGGAAAGGGTATTATAAGTTTGTGCTGATGTATGTAACGCATAGAAATATTTGTCTTAGACCCACCTTTTAGTATACCAATAGGCTTAGAATCACTTTCTGAGTCGATTTAGCGATGTCCGTCCGTCCGTCCGTCTGGCTGGCTGGACCCCCATGTAAACCTTGTAATCAAACTACAGATCGCAATTGTAAAGATAATTTGATGAAACTTGGTACAGATAATTTCTTTGATAATGGAACCATGGTTATTGAAATTTGTCAAAATCGGTCCAATGTTTATGGTACCTTCCATAGGTCCCACTTCCCGGAATTGATATATTGGCTACAAAAATCAATATTTTATAATGAAATTAAAAAACAAATACTTTTTATGTAAATAAAAATCACTGTACCAAATTTCGTTGAAATCGGTCCACATTTGACCATAGCTCCCATACAAACTCTTTTTTAAAAACGCACTAAATGAGATACAAATCACTAAAACGCTCGTAAATCTAAAGATAATTAGAATTTTAAGTTTATATTTTGCATACATAATTCTTGTAATAACTGTAATTAATTTGCCAAATCATCGAGATCATCGGTCCACATTTGACCCTAGCTCTCATATAAGTCCAAATGACGGAAGCAGCTTAAATGTATAAGTTTTGAGTATATGTTTGTATTATGGCAAAATTAAGCAAATATTTTTCTTTATACATGAAAAATAACACCTTTGACCTTAGTGGTGAAGGGTATCGTATGGTCGGGCTTGACCGACTATAGAACTTTCTTACTTGTTTTTGTTAAAATTATAATCAATTTCCAAACTTCGAGATAATCGGTTCACATTTGACCCTAGCTTTCATATAAGTCCGAATAACGGAAACATCTTATATACAAAAGTTTTGAGAAAGTGCTTATTTGATGGCAAAATTTAGCAAATATTTGTCTTTATACTGGAAAAAGAATACCTTTGAATTTAGTAGTGAAGGGCATCGTTTGGTCGGACTTGACCGACTATAGAACTTTCTTACTTGTTTCATATGAAAAATGTTTGTTAAATTTTTAATTTATTGTTAATAAAATCACTTCTAATTGATGAATTTTCATAATATTAGGCTTATTTTTTTAAGAACTTTCATAGTTTTACGATCGTCGAGTAACGATGGTAAGGTTTTGATTTTTCGATTTTTTATATATTTTTAAAAAATACAAATTTAATAATAATTCTTATTTCGCTGTGTCTAGAACTATGGATAATCCTCCCGATGAGATGGCCTAATCAGACATCGAAAAGCGTCAAGTAAAGGTTTCCCCCCCAACATTTTTTGGTTTTATAAAAACTATTTATTACAATAATATAATTATAATGAATTAGGATCTTAGTGCAATATACTACAGTAAAACTTTTAAATTAAATGTTTGATGTCCCAAAATTTTGATAAACCTTTTTAACAAATTTTTCTATTTTCCAAAAAAAAAAAATTTTTTTACATCTTTATGTGAAAAACTCCACTACCATTGACCATATGCAAAAATTGTGTTATTAATATTAATCGTACGGCTATTCCACTCTAAGATTTCAAATCATACGGCATAAGAAATGAAATTTACTGCAGATACTCTAGTTAGAAAACCTATAAAATAAAATTTTAAAACATCCGGATATTTTACCCGCAAGAGATCAGTATAATTTAAACTAATACATTTTCCTTTTATAAACATAGAATTTTTTTATTTGTTTCATGGATTTTGTATTATAGCTTAAATATTACATTAGATTTTTCATATTTCCAGTGTTGCCGTAGTGTTCCGAATTCAACAAAATCTTTTTTTTTACAAAAATTATTTCCTTAGTGTTTCTGATCAAATTTCGGGCAAACCCATATACAAAACCCTTATGCCCATAAAGGATTAAAACAGGTTTATAATATATAATATCGGTAGATGGCACTGCTTAAAATAAAATACATATTTTTGTTTTATGTACCTACTGAATTTTAATTACATATCATATAATAATATGAAAAAGGAACAAAAATAGAAAAATTATAATTATCAACGAAAAATTTTCAAATCTTTTAACAAAATTCGCTGTAAAGACCGTCGACTGATACCCATTTGCATGGCACGTCGTCTGGTCGATGTCGACGGCGCACAGTGGTTTACGGACGCTTTTTTTTGGAAATAATTCTGTAACTTTTGAACGACTGGAGATATTTGAATGAAATTTGACATGGTGGTAGTCAAGGAGTATTTGAGTTGGTTTTTAAAAGCACTGGTCCATGAGGGGTCGGGAGAGTGATTGATGGACCTTCAAAGTTGGTCACCTCGGGTGTTCGATTTTTTTAAAAATTCGCCAAAAATCCATTTATGTATGGATTGAAAAGAAATTTTAAACTTAAGTTGTCCTTGAGAAGATCTACAAAAAATATGCTTAAATGTGTAGGTTATCTCCTTTGGATTTCGAGATATTTGGGTAAAAAGGAATTTTTAGGTTGATTTTTTACCTCTTTTTTTAAGCTTTTTTTGATCTGGTGGACGCATCTGAAGACCAAAAATTTTTTAAGAATATTCTTTAAATTTGTAATAAAATTCTGAATAATTTTTGTGCAAGTTAGTTATAGAAATCTTCTTTTGTTTAAAAGTTAAAAATATTCAAAGTTGAAACTTACAAAAAATTTCGCTTTTTTTTTAGTTTTTCCCCAAAAGATAGCTATATTTTTTCACTAATAAAAAAATATTTTCTTAAGAAACATAAAAAGATTTTTAAAGTTTTTAAAAGAAAACATAATGAGAATGCGTATAAAACAAATTTCTTGCTAATTGGACTTTTGGTCCTCGCACATGTCCTCTCCAAAAAATGGCAATTTGTAAAAAAAAAAAATTAGTTTAAACAAAAATTTCTCAAAAGGCAAAGCACCGATTTGAAAAAAATTATAATGTTCATATTTTCCAATATATCTGTTATTGATTAGAAAAGTTTTTTCTGAAACGCGCTGCAAATAGAGACAGTGTTGCCATATTTGTAAAAAAACTCATTTTTTGAAACACCTTTTTCCCCAGTTGGGAATTGGGGAATTTTTAAGTTAAAATTGGGAATTTTTTTTAGTCTATTGCTTTTACATCTTATTGGTCTACATTACTACAAAATTTCATTGTAATATCTTTATCCATGTCATTTCCACAGAATATCAAAGATTAAAAATATTTTCCTTAAAAAAGCAGAAAAACAATTTTTTTTTTGTTTTACGATACAAAGTGTAAAAAAAGTAACGCACTTAAAAAAAACTTTTACTTAGTGCTAATCTCCTAGTCTTTCCCGATCTAATGATACTAAACATGTATATAAAGCATTAATACCGAGTCTTAAAAAACTCTGAAAACTTTGGCCCCCGTAGCATTTTTACACTGTTTATTTAAATATAAGTGATGAATTTGTGCATATAAAATTAATAATCATACTCAAATATTTCACTATAAGATGACAATGATCCTTCGATAACAAACAAATATTTTTTTATTTTTTTAAAGAAAATATCATGAGGATTTATGAAATATCAAAATGTAAATAATTTGTACTTATATTAAAAGGTGAAATACATTTTATTGAAGTATTTGTAGTTAAAGTTTAAACTTACAGTTTTTATTACATATTTATATAAAAGTAGTTATTTACTTAATTTTTATTTTCAGTAAAATAATCAGTACAATCTATTATATCAAGAACCTCTTCCAGGTGTTCGTTTTCAGAAGTTTTTGTATAACTGCTCCACCATTTCTTTCTTATCGTTGATAGAGCAGGATCAGAAGACAACAAGAGATAATTTATTAGATCCTGATTTTGCGATTTTCTTGAGCATTTTCTGGTATTAAATAGTTGGATATACTTGAAATCTGAATTCCGCGCTTCCTGGGCCTCTTCTGTCAGTTCACCAAGTGGGAGAAGATTTGATTCAATTATTTCACGACCATGTTGAAGGACTTTATGAACTGTTGGTGTAATTTCTTTCCAGTGATACAAATGTCGTATACGAGTTAACGCGTTGAGGGCATAGCAATGAAATTTTTCAGCATTTATTTGATATTTGCTATTTATTGCCGATAATATTACGTAACATTTACGAAGAACTTCCTCATCAATTCCAGTAATCTTTGAAGTTGTTTCATAATTTTCAAAGAATCGCCTGGCCGTATTACCATCGTTTGTACTGCCATATCCTACAAGTGGTTTGTCTATGTTTAGACCCGTCATAGTTTTGAATTCTTCCTGAATCCTTTTTTTTTTTCACTGGATCTCATTTCAATCAGTTCCTTATTATTTCTCACGGATTTTAGCTGATTATCAGGTATATTCCTATATTTCAGATCATATGCTATATGTAGCATAAATTCTAAAAATCGGATACGTGCATGTAGGGGCGATATACCAAATTCCAGAACCTCTTGATTAATTGCAGTACTAGCTGATGCATCTTCTGAAGTTTGTAGAAATTCCGATTTCTTCTTTCCGCATAATGAGCATTTCCAAGTTGAATGGGTTTCCGTTATAGCGTTGCTTACTTTTCCATCTATCATTGTCAATTGAAGCTCAAAATTTACATTAATCAAATATCCATGTATGTCTATGCAGACTGGACTCAAATTGTCTATTGAATATTTGATATCATCAACCCAATTTTTTGTGCTTGCTGCATTTTCTTTTAAATATTCGAATCTGATCGGTCTGCAAAATGCCTTTGATCCTGGAGATGTGTTAACCCACACATATTCAGTACGCTCTTTTGATGTGGATGGTTCAGAACGATTCTTTCTTAATCTTAGTGGTACTAGGGATGCCATAAAAACGCTTCTGTAGTCATTTGTGTTCTGATGAGATGTTGATTGTTTGTATTCCGGTAATCCAGATAAACCGTCACATCCCCATTTACATATTAAAGTTAAGTCCTTGTTGTCAAGTTTCTTGGCTTCTTCTTCAGACAATGTAGTAGATATCAGCCTTGATGCCGTATTTTCCAATAATTTTGATAAATCCACAGATGCACTTTCGTCTCCTATCACGTTTGTTGGTATTAAGTTTTTTTTGGTTTTTAATAACGCATTATATCCTGGTAAAATTGAGTGTCCTTTGTCTCGTAATGCCTTACAGAGTTTAATATATTTATTTTTACTCAATTTCAACTCGAGCATAAGAGCAAGTGCTTCTTCCTCCGAAAATTCTGATTGAGAAGAAGGAGTTGGTATACACTTAATAATTCGCTTAAGACGTTTAGGAGAAGCCTCTGGGAGAATATCTGCTATTTGTTTAGCTTCAGCTGGTTGATTATTTCGTTTGAGCACTTCCTTAAAGGAATCTTTGATTTCAGTATCCGAATGAGTAGAAAGAACTTCGGATAATCGCATCTTTTTAGATCTTTCTCCGAGATCATCATAGTTTTTTAGAGGGGCTCCAGCACCAGAAGTTTTAAGCTCAATTGAGTCCTTCAGCCAGTCTTTAAATTTAGATTCAAATCTTTTTAAACAGTAATTAACCGACTTAATTTTAAGTTCAAATAACTTTACAAATTTTACGACTTTGTCTTCCTCACTATTGAGAATCATGGAGTTAGTTTGACTTTTAGCATATCGCATGATTATTTTAATTTTTTCTGCTCTCGAACTGCTTGGTTGTTCAAAAAGAATATCGCACAACACTTTAAATTCCAATGTTATAGCCATGATGTTTTAACTGTTAATAGCAGTTACATTTAAAACTTTCTTTTTTATATTAAAAAAAAAACATTTTTTATATATACCTGTATCCAAAGAATAATAAAGAAATCAATGAATTAATGTATTTTTTACCTCTAAAAATAGGTGCATATATAACTCAACCAATATGTGCGTCTCGTAAAACCTACCTGTATGGAGGTGAGTAACCATATCCTTTCTGACCATTATGAAAAACCCAAGTTGTAACAATTTTTACCTATTGCATTAACTTTCACATTAAAAAACATTTTATAACCTTAACATAATTTTGCAATTTTTTCAAATACACCAATTTTAAATACCGGAAAAATGCCTTTAAATCTTATTTTAAATAAATTGTCACACTGTTACTATAAAAGTACTCTTCTAATTAAACTTTTGCTACAAATTACGGATATATTACCTTTACACTGTTATCAAAATCGGTGCCTTACTCGTACTTACTTATTTAGAATCTTTTACTAAAATTTTATTTTTTAGCTTGGAACAAAAGGCAAAATCGAATAAAATTTTTTTAAGTCATTCTTATAATGTTTTCTTTAAAAAACTAAAAAACTATTTATATCTTTTTGAAGAAAATATTTGTTTATTAGCGAAGGATCATTGTCATCTTAAAAATAGTGAAATATTTGAGTATGATAATTAACTTTATATGCACAAATTCATCACTTATATTTAAATAAACAGTGTAAAAATGCTACGGGGGCCAAACTTTTCAGAGTTTTTTAAGACTCGGTATTAATGCTTTATATACATGTTTAGTATCATTAGATCGGGAAAGACTAGGAGATTAGCACTAAGTAAAAGTTTTTTTTAAGTGCGTTACTTTTTTTACACTTTGTATCGTAAAACAAAAAAAAATTGTTTTTCTGCTTTTTTAAGGAAAATATTTTTAATCTTTGATATTCTGTGGAAATGACATGGATAAAGATATTACAATGAAATTTTGTAGTAATGTAGACCAATAAGATGTAAAAGCAATAGACTAAAAAAAATTCCCAATTTTAACTTAAAAATTCCCCAATTCCCAACTGGGGAAAAAGGTGTTTCAAAAAATGAGTTTTTTTACAAATATGGCAACACTGTCTCTATTTGCAGCGCGTTTCAGAAAAAACTTTTCTAATCAATAACAGATATATTGGAAAATATGAACATTATAATTTTTTTCAAATCGGTGCTTTGCCTTTTGAGAAATTTTTGTTTAAACTAATTTTTTTTTTTACAAATTGCCATTTTTTGGAGAGGACATGTGCGAGGACCAAAAGTCCAATTAGCAAGAAATTTGTTTTATACGCATTCTCATTATGTTTTCTTTTAAAAACTTTAAAAATCTTTTTATGTTTCTTAAGAAAATATTTTTTTATTAGTGAAAAAATATAGCTATCTTTTGGGGAAAAACTAAAAAAAAAGCGAAATTTTTTGTAAGTTTCAACTTTGAATATTTTTAACTTTTAAACAAAAGAAGATTTCTATAACTAACTTGCACAAAAATTATTCAGAATTTTATTACAAATTTAAAGAATATTCTTAAAAAATTTTTGGTCCTCAGATGCGTCCACCAGATCAAAAAAAGCTTAAAAAAAGAGGTAAAAAATCAACCTAAAAATTCCTTTTTACCCAAATATCTCGAAATCCAAAGGAGATAACCTACACATTTAAGCGTATTTTTTGTAGATCTTCTCAAGGACAACTTAAGTTTAAAATTTCTTTTCAATCCATACATAAATGGATTTTTGGCGAATTTTTAAAAAAGTCGAACACCCGAGGTGACCAACTTTGAAGGTCCATCAATCACTCTCCCGACCCCTCATGGACCAGTGCTTTTAAAAACCAACTCGAATACTCCTTGACTATCACCATGTCAAATTTCATTCAAATATCTCCAGTCGTTCAAAAGTTAAAGAATTATTTCCAAAAAAAAGCGTCCGTAAACCACTGTGCGGCGCTTCCATGATATCATCGGCTACAGCAGCAATATTCTCTGCAGAACGGCTACTCCGGGGTCTGCCACGCCTGGCAGCATCTCGTGTTGTGCCAGTCTCTTGGCGTTGGACGGCCAGGAAATCTGCGAAAAAAATTAACGTTGTGCCAAAGTCACCGACCTATTATTGGTCAAATAAATAGTCACCAATATTCCGCGTTGTGGAGCAGTGTAGCGTAACATTGTTTATTAATGTATATTTCGCAAGTGTTAACTACACAAATGTCAAAACAGAATTGACATTAGGGGCCAATCGCAAAATTTATAGCAATTTCTGAAAGGAGGATTACTTTTGCGCCACCTTGTATATGTGACCCTGTCTATGAAAAGGTGGCTTATGACTCAAAAATAAAATTTCAAAAAATTAACTAATTTCTCGAAATTTCATTTTTGAGTCATAAGCCACCTTTTCATAGACCGGGTCACATATAAGTATGTCTAATTTACAATTAATGATATAAGTTATATAAGATATAAGTTTTCTATTGATCAAAGCGATCCTCTTAAAAAATACACTTAATAGCATATGTTAAATAAACCATTAAATAAATTTAAATCTATAAATTTAAATCGATAAAATGCAATAAATGATCTCAAACGATGAGTATAAATAATAACCTAATATTTCTCATATCATCTGACTCTAATATCTACTGAATGGTATGAGTAATATTATTAGATACATATTAATCATACGCAATAATCTTTAAAATATCCATTGATAAATTTATAAATATTTATAATAATAAATCTATTTGTTTACAAATTATTATTTAAACAATAAATCTCTCTACATCCCAGCTTATCAAACAATATCCAATTGCTATCGTTTATTATTAAGCAAATCTTCAACAATATTTCAAAATAATTGCAAGCCATAAAAATGTATTGATTCATAATAATCTTAACTTTTCAAAAATCTTTTAAAAGCTCTTCTATTAAATATTTTTGAAAAATCCTCGAAAAAGAAACCCTTAAGCATCCTCAATAAATTTTTACAAATTACACAAAATCTTTTTTATTTATTTATTGAACATAATATTTTGCTACAAGGTTAAAAGCTCTTAAAGCAACAGAAAAAAAAACCGAAAATTTACATAAAAACAATCATGATTTATTAAAAGGAAATATTAAGAAGAAAAACAAAATTTGTTTGAAATGAATGAATTATGTAAAGAAAAATAAATTTCAATAAAAATTTAAGACATTTTCAAATATTTATTTATTAATAATAAGAAAAATTGAGAAAACATTTCATCATAGTCGCAGTTAGTTAAACACATAAAAAATATGAAATCTTTTAATATACGAAACAAAAAAATATGATTTAATAGAAACAATATTAGAGCAAAATTTTAATGTTTAGATACATGACTCTTTTATATGAATAGAAGCATATCACAAGTTATCTAACCCTGTCTTCTATCAATCTTTTATTAAGCAAAATTCAGTTTTAAGAGTTTCCAATACTGTTAACTTGTGTTTTTTTATCAAAACTAAAATATGGATTTGTCGCCATTAGATTATACCACAAAAATGTTATATTTTGACTTAAGCTATTGTTTGTGTAAATGATAGATATACTTATTTATGCTACATATGAGTAGTAATTATCTCATAGCTAAAATTTCCTTGAAGTTTTATGATGCGAAAATTTAAATAAATAATGAGAGAAAATGCTAACAATGTTTGCTCTAGAGATACTTATACATAAAGGCAAATATAAGTACTTGAATTTGTGATTTTCGAAATTAATTACAAAAATATAAAATAGTTATTAAAAGCAAAAAAGTACACATATATACACACGACTATAAGACTATACAACTTCCTTAATAAAAATTTTTGTAATTGTAATTCGCAAATTTAAAAAGTTGGATATGCGTTTGAATCAAACAGTTGGGAACACTTTAAGCATCTATAATATTAATACGCAAGCACCCATTTATTATCCCCTTTTACGCTTTAATTATACACTCATTTCTGGAAAATTTTATACAATTTGAAAGATATTTTTCCGTAGATCAGACAAATCTATATCTATATAATATTAATACGCAAGCACCCATTTATTATCCCCTTTTACGCTTTAATTATACACTCATTTCTGGAAAATTTTATACCATTTGAAAGATATTTTTCCGTAGATCAGACGAATCTATATCCATATAATATTAATACGCAAGCACCCATTTATTATCCCCTTTTACGCTTTAATTATACACTCATTTCTGGAAAATTTTATACCATTTGAAAGATATTTTTCCGTAGATCAGACGAATCTATATCTATATAATATTAATACGCAAGCACCCATTTATTATCCCCTTTTACGCTTTAATTATACACTCATTTCTGGAAAATTTTATACCATTTGAAAGATATTTTTCCGTAGATCAGACGAATCTATATCCATATAATATTAATACGCAAGCACCCATTTATTATCCCCTTTTACGCTTTAATTATACACTCATTTCTGGAAAATTTTATACCATTTGAAAGATATTTTTCCGTAGATCAGACGAATCTATATCTATATAATATTAATACGCAAGCACCCATTTATTATCCCCTTTTACGCTTTAATTATATACTCATTTCTGGAAAATTGTATACCATTTGAAAGTTATTTTTCCGTAGATCAGACGAATTTATATTTTATTAAAATCGGTTCAGTTTTAAAAAATCGGTTTGATATTTAAAAATCTTACTAACACAATAAAGAAAACTCACATGCATATGAAATTTACTTTTAAGAATCAAACAAAAGAAATTGTATGCAAACAAGTTTTCTTTTGTTTTTATTATTTTTGGTGAGTGATGAGAATTAAAGAGTACATTTGTGGGGAGATAGTGGTAGACAAAGACAAAAATAAAGAGTATTTTATTACAATTAAATAAATGTTTTTGTTTTGTAAAATAATAGCAACAAAAATTATTGGTATTGTTTTTATTATTTGTGGTGAGGGAGTGAAAGACAAAATTAAATTTTGGAAGATTTGACAAAAAAAGTGCATAAAATGTAAACCTTTCAAATTTGAATTATTTGAAGTTAAAATTTTATGGAATTTTGTTTTTTGTGTTGTTTTATTGGGATCTTCGAGTGATTGAGGGATAAATATTGTGTTAAAAAATTAAATAATATTGCAGGGAAGGGCACGCATGAGGTCATTAAGAGCAATTTTACAACGCCAATATTTTTAAGGGTCACATTAGTAAAGAGTTGGATAAGAACATTGTAACTTATACCCAAAAAGGATGTTACCGATTAAAAAAAACAGTCTTTTGAAGGAAAGTTTATAATAATTACAGATTATTATCAAGAAAATTAATTAAATGATCGGTCTGAATCAAATGTAAATTCAAAACTGATTAAAGGCAAATCTTGCATTGCGACTGGAATGGTTTTAAACTGTAAGCTTCTATAGATTCCAAGTACTTCGTGGTTCTCGCAGTTAATTATGCAGTAAAATGATAATAAATTTGAAATATTAGGATCTTTGTTAAAAAGTTCAATAAGACCTTGATTTCTCCATCATTTTTGTCAGTCCGTTAGTAACGCTTACAAGTTTATCTGTTCATCACTTCACAGAACGCTGTTTTGACATCGATAACGCAAGTTGTTTTGATAGGAGGTACTAAGTCTAACACTTTTTCCTTCTCATTCATTTCTGAAGATGCAAAAACGGTTTATTATTTAATGCTCTGATTGTGATGAGTTTTTTTTTTTTTTTGTAAGAGAACTAGCACTCAGGCAAATACTACCTATACAATTGCATATAGAGGATATACGAATTGGGTAACCTTCTTTGGAAAGGGGATAGTAGAGAAGAGAAAGGTGATGAAAGGGAGAGATAAAGTAACACTGTAATTGCACATCATATCTATTTTTAGAACAGTGAAGTTGCGCCATTTGTTGTTATTTAGATGCATTTTTTTGTTCTACAGCCAATTTTATTTATTTTTCGTAGACGGTGTATTATTGCTGTAGGCTTACCGCCGACGGAAAATGCTGTGGAAATTAATAATTTTAATTCTGTTATCATTGACTCCCAGTATTAATAGAAATTAACAATTACAGAAATTGTTGTTGCCAAGACCGGGGATCGAACCCAGTCTCAATGTTATATTACCAACTAACCAACTAAGCCACAGCACGGGAATTTGTATTCACAATTACCTAGATGACGGTCGATTGTGTCGACCGCAGGATACGCTAGTTAGTTTTATGTTGATTTTGACACAACCTATATATTTTCAGGTGTTCTGTCGTTTCATGGCATTATGGTAGCTTATATATGCCTTAACACGAAGAAATAACGCAATTATGCAAGTGAAAAAAAAATTTTACAATATTTTTTTGATTTTTTTATCCGCGATTTTCGCGAAATTTTACAAAATGTGAGTATTAGTGAGATTCAGCTGCCTTGACTTATGGACAAATTTAATTTAAAAAAATTTTTTAATTAAATTTAAAACTTATATAGGTGCATATCTTTCTAAGATATAAAATTCTTATTTGGTCCATGAAATCGTTAATCCTTATAATTTTTTGGTGCGCTTCAAATCTAAGGTAAAGCTTTATTAAAGATTAATTTTAAGACCATTCCTGATCAATTTTGAGCTCAATTCGCGATGTGCTTCATTGAAATATTTTCAGATAAAACCATCGCCTTCTCAATTAATAAAGAAATTTTTGACAAACTTCTGATGCAAATCGGTTATAAATGACATAGTTTTCATGCCTTATACGATTTTGTTTCAGTTTGCATTCTAAAACCATTTAAAACAATATGCACTTTTTTGCAAGATTTTCAAAATCTTCATAAAATTTTAGCAAACAATGATTTTTTGGTGCGCTTTTGCTTTTAGGTGCTAAATAGCAAAAAACTCGGTTTACGCGGTAGTTTGGAAATTTTCATTCATATTTGCGAGTGTGCTCCACGAAAAACCGGTATTTTGAAAAATTTACGCTCAAAAACTCCTCATTTACACCTGTCGTATATTATACCTATACAGAGCACATTAACGAGATATATATCAAACGATGCTAAATTGAAAGATCTACAAATCGTTATCTATTTTTTTAAACTCTTTGAGGCGGCCAAAAAATATGTGAAAAAAATTAAAAAATGGCGAAAACGAGCTTCAAACTTTTACAGCCATTAAGTAGTATTAAAAGTGACAAAATTAAAATTTAGAGGGAAGTGGATTTATCCCCTAAGTGTGGTGTCTATTTCGTAGAACAACGACTTTTGTCCAAATGTTAAAACGAATGCAGAAGAAGACAAAATATGAAGAAAAACTTGAATGCTTCAATCGATTTTTTAACATTTTTTTAAATTTGCATGCCAATTACGCTTAGAAGCGCAAATTTACATATCTAAGATATTGTGTTCAGTATACAGAAGTTTTTGTGAGTTCCAGATCAGTAATTAGATTTTCCGAACTCCTAAGGGTACAAAAATTATTCGAGGTAAAAGTCGGTTTCGAAGGAATAAAAACTGTTTGTTTTTTGCCCATATATATACACATGACTATAAGACTATACAACTTCCTTAACACAAATTTTTGTAATTGTAATTCGCAAATTTAAAAAGTTTGAATCAAACAGTTGGGAACACTTTAAGCATAAATATGAAAGAGCAAGCTAATAAATGATATTAAAAGTATAACAAGTAAAAATAATATATTTTAATTACAAAAAATGTTAGCTTGGGACTTAAGTGTTATTTTTACTTTAGATACACATATTTACGATATATTTAAGACTATATTTCCATTGTTTTTATATCTATATACAAACATTGGAAAACAACAAATTTCAAAACAAAAATATCCAATCGATATAAAAGGAACATTTATTGATTTATTGATTTATATTTGAATAGACATAACTTATTGAATCAAGAATTCATTAAAATAACAAGTAAGAAAGTGCTAAAGTCGCTCAAGCCCGACTATACGATACCATTCACCACTAAGGCCAAGGGTTTTTTTCTGTATAAATACAAATATTTGCTGAATTTTACCATCATACAAACATTTGCTCAAAACTTTTATATTTAAGCTATTTCCGTTACTTGGACTTAAATTAGAGCTAGGATCAAATGTGGACCGATTATCTCGAAATTTAGCAAATTGATTAAAGTTTTTACAAAAAATATGTACGCAGAAAACTTAAAATTCTCATTATCTTCAGATTTACGAGCGTTTTAGTGATTTTTGTCTCATTTAAGGCGTTTTAGCAGAAGAGTTTGTATGGGAGCTATGGTCAAATGTGGACCTATTTCAACGGTGATTTTGGTTTACATAAGCAGTATTTGTTTAAAATTTCATAAAAAAAAATATTGATATTTGTGGCAAAAACATCAATTCCGAGAAGTGGAACCTATGGGAGGTACCATAAATAATGACGAATTTCAATAGTCATGGTCCCACTATTAAAAAAAATTATCTGTGCCAAATTTCATCAAATTTACTTTAGAATTGCGACCTGTACTTTAATAACATTGTTAACATTGGGGTCCAGCCAGACGGGCGGATGAACTGACATCGTTTAATCGACTCAGAAATTTATTTTAAGTCTATTGGTAAAAGGTGGATCTAAGATAAATATTTCTATGCATTACATACATCAGCACAAACTTATAATACCCTTTCCACGTATGGTGGTGAAGGGTATAATATGTATGTATTTAAGTATATATGTTTGACATTTGTAGACGTTCTCATCAAAACTTAACAATTCCAATATAAAACATTTTGACGAAAATTTCGTTGAAAAATTTTACTTTTATAAAAAATTCTATATTGATCTAAAAAAGCCATTTTTGACCACCGCTGTAGATATTAAAGATCAAACATTTTTTTTCAAGAAAAAATTATATTATGTGTTATAAAAAAGCTATTGAAATGTGCTTAATGTTTAAAAACGAAAAGTAACGCAATTTTTGATCAAACTCAGTAGCTCATGCATCGATTATAGTTTCACAGCTTTAATCTTGATGTCGATTTAATTAAGATACAGAATTTTGGTTTTAGTCTGTAGAAGAAAATAACTTAATATCGTATATTGTTTAGAAGATATTAGGAAATCAAAAATGCTCTACAAAATTCAGTGTTTTCGTTTTTCTTTGGATAAAAACTTAGTTGGCTCGGTTTTGCTGGGTGCTCCCCCTATAAATATGTGAAAGGTGAAAGTCTTTTCTTTTGATTCAGTGAAAAAAATTCACTGAAATTGACCGATCGTAAAACAAAATTTAAAATTTTCTGAAAAAAGGCACATAAATTGTTACACATAGTTTAAGCAAAAAGTATTGCAGTCATTAAGGCGTAACTTTTTAATCAAATTGAATTAAAGTGTAAGTCCCGTAGGAGTCGATGGATTTTAACCAACTAAAGTGGAGCGTAATTCAAATTCTTATGTAAAGCACTTTATTTCCAAGAAGATGATACGTATTAATTAGTTTCTCTTGGGTATTCTTGAGGATTTGACGTAGAGTAAAGATCTGGTCAGTGGTTGATTATATGATTTACGTGTCCTTAAGCCACTTTAGTCAAAGAATACTGAGATTCCAATTGTCCGACATGCGTTCTTCTGACCATATGGTTTCTATAAGACATACGCGTTGTTATTTTTTAGTCGAGATATTCCAATTTTTACATCATTTTGGTTTGATGGGGGACATATAACGCTATCATCATTGATTTGTTCAAGCGTTTCATGCTTATGGTTTTGCTTATGGTTACGGAACCTAGTAATACTCACTACAATAGTTTGAGCAGATGCAAATGAGATCAACCTTATACCATTGTCAGATGATACTTTGTGAAGGCTGAAATCAGTTTTTGCGCTAAAATCACCTAGTATTATTTGTAAGTCATATTGGGGCAGATGTCGTAAACTTCCTCGATTATGGTCTTTTTTGGTTTGTTTTAGTTGTCAAGCGTATGAACCGCCAAGGTATAGCAGGTTAGTCATCCGCCTAGCATACCAGAGATCCCAAGTTCGATCCAAGTTACAAAAAATAGGGTCTCAATACCTTTGCAGCTGGAAACCGGAGTTAAAATGTAGGTCCCTTTCAATGAGTCTAAAAATATAATCGGATGCAGCTTATAGTCTAAGAGAAGTACCTTTGTTCTAATTGGAATGTCGCGGGAATTACGTATGTATGTATAGTCGTCAACAGTTTTAATGAGTCTTCGTTTTTGCTTTTTCATAGTAAGTTATTTTTTTCATTAGTGGGCTACTAGCCCCACATTCTAGACCCATGCTTTTTTTGTTCTTCTAGGGGTACACGCGGCACATGTTAGCTCACTGATTTAACTGGTATTAACGCAGCTACCCAAGTGATACTACAAGGAGGTCAGTATCCAAATCTTACGGAGTTAAGACTAATTACGGAGTTATGACCAATCAGAACCGTTGCTTGGTATCCAACATCCCGTACATCACCCCGAAAATACTATAATACATTTTGTCAATCTTTCATTTGACGGAGAGAAACAAACTTATTTTTGGTATTTTTCTGTTTCTGTAGTTTTTTTATATAGGAGCTATATGTCCACACTGGCTGGCATTGACATAAAACTTCTATGTGCTAAATTTAGTGACCATAGCCATTTTACAATAGTTTATTATTTATTAAGTGTATTTTAGGTGGAATTTAAGATATTTCTGTAAGTGCTTTGTATGGGAGCTATGGTTAAATGTGAACCTATGTATTTCGATGAAATCGTGTCTGCTTATATCTACAGCTTATGTAGAACTTCTTAATACTAAACTTTATCATCATACCTGGGCCCTATTTCTCTAAGCTACAAGGCTACAATTACAAGTGTTTTTGCCTGTAAAATTGTGAAAAAATTGTGTTTCATTTTAATACAATTACAAGTTTGTAGCTACAAGTGATTTTTACATTTCACAAGTTTACAAGTCATACTTCTACAAGTGGTTTTGTTTCACAAATCTAAATTTGTACTTGTACCTTTGTAGAATTGTAGAAAAAAAGCATTGGGTCAACTGAGACTCTCAAAAATATTTTTACAAGTTACAAGTGAATGATAAATTGAATTCAAATTTGGTTTTTAACTATCTTTTAATAAAAATTAGTTAAAATTAACACAAAATCAAATCAATATTAATGACCATTTATTTATTTTGTTTGATTACAAGGTTTACATGGGGGTCCAGCCAGATGGACGGAAGGACTGACATCGACTCAGGAATGAATTCTAAGTCCATTGGTGTACTATAAGTGAACTAAGACCAATATTTTTATGCGTTACATACATCAGCCCAAACTTATAATACGCTTTCCACCTATAGTGGTGGAGGGTATGAAAATATAATCATATATGCAGAACAAGGAATGATGTCCTTGACTCAAGAATACCTCAAAAAGCATATCTTCCATTTTCTTTATCATTTTTTCAAATGCGGACAACAAAATATGAAAACCAAAAACGGAAAACAAAAAACTTTTTCCAAAATAATTCATAATATTTCAGTACAAATTTTGAATTTGAATACAAGATTAAATTTTTTAATTAAAGGACATAAAAATACAGGACATATGCTAAAACATGAGTCTAGTAATAAAAATCTGATAACCGTATCAAAAGCTATATGCATATAAAGTGGGTATATTTCGGAAAAAATCTTGAAAAAACGAACTTTGAACCGCCATAAAATCTGAACCAAAGCGAAATTAAAAATTTTGAAGAAGTATAAAAATTGCCTAGGCTAGGAGAATGTATATAATTTCATGAAAATCGTAGATGGTGTGGTTCAGTACGAGTTCAAAAATGTGTTATTTGACTCCATATATTTGTCAAAATATTTTATTTTTTTTAAATTAAATTGTAATTTTAGAAATTGTAATTGTAGAAATTGTAGTTTACAAGTCCAAAAAGCTACAATTGTTGTGTAAATTTTAAAGAAACACAATTGAACAGCACTTGTAAGAATTAGACTTGTAATTGTAACTTGTAAACTTGTAGAATTGTAGTTTAGTGAAATAGGGCCCTGTTATAACTAAATTATCATTTATAAGCAAATAAGCGATTAGCCTAGGTGACAGTATACCGAAGCTATGGTCAACCAATGGTATACCAATTTTCCAAAAACTAAAATTATTTTTGCCAAGTTTCAGTACCCCAGCTCCTTTCCTTTAGGCCTTATAGTGACTTCAACAGACAGACGGATGGACAGAGATAAGGATTCAGAATATACAAAGGGGAATAAATGTCTTCTATACATATGTTCCTTTTTGTTTTTAAATTAAGGACGTTTCAAACGAAATTCAGTATACTCCATTCTTTTTGATGACGGGTATAAAAATGTTTTTACTATTTGCAAAAAAATAATTTCAAATCAAAGTTTTTATATTGAAATTATTGAGCTCTCGACGGGATGTATAAAATAAATAAATTTCTATAATAATTTTAGTTTGAAAGAACATGTTATTTAATAAGATAATAATTATTTTTCTACAAAAACTTAAAACTGCCAAAGGCTAGACATTAACATTAACATAAAACAATAATCTAGGCATTCATTCGTCTCATCTATTTCACATCAAAATGAACAGACTTTTCAGTTTATTTCGTACAAGATATTTAAAAATTTAAATTAAATTTATGGTCTACTTTACTTTAGGTTTTAAGAACATTAAGCAAAATTTCGATTTTGTTTTGAAAAAAATCGTCTACATAAATTTGTTGTCAAATCATTTAAAATTGAATTGCAAATTAAATTTGAATTTAAATTGAACTTAATACGAAAAAGAAAACAAGATTATTTGATCAAAATGTCAATAAACTTTAAAATGTTAAAACAGTTTTTTTTTTAATTCTACTAATTTGTCAAACAAAATATATAAGAATATCTTTTTCTAGTCATCTTTTATTTATCCAAGTTATATCTTTCTTATTTGCCTTTATATTTACTAGTTTATTAGTAAATTTTTCTTATACAGATTTGTCTATCCTTTTGTCTACATCATTATGACCCTAATACTTTGGTTTACAAATTACCATAGCATCAATCATGTTGGTACTTTCTTAGTAAAGAACCCACACACACACACTTACTAAAAATTCTTTATCTTCATTAGATACCCAAAGTCCTAAAACTCTACTATCAAGAAAAAAAAAGAAAAATGTTTGATTTTAGTTCCAAGAAATAGAAAATGATATAAAACTCTAAATGGCTCTTTGTCTGCTATTAGTTTCTGTGTTATTGTCTTTTGCTTGAACACAAGAAGAAAACTTGTATATGGGTCATAAAACTGAAATTCTTAAAAGCCATATAATAAGCTCTGTAACAACCCATCCTCAGGCCTTCTTAACCGTAATGATGCTTAAAGGACCTAGAGTCCTTATATTAAATTGTAGTTTAATAAACAAATACTTATTCTCTTTTAAGTTATTTATAGATAAAGTAGCCAATAGTGGCTTTAAGGAAATTGGAAATTACAAGATGTAACATAAAACATTTTAATGCAAAGTTTAGTATTGTCATGTCTTTGATCGTTGAGTCCTTTTATTTTATTTATTTGTTTTTATCCTTAATTTATTGTAAATCTCAATTCAGTGACAAATCCAACTAAACATTAACTTAACATATTTATTTATGTTGGTTCTTTCTATTAGGCAAAATACGGGAATATTAAATGGAAATTTATTTGCTTGGATGAGTGGGTGATAAGATTTAGATGTGCTTCTATTAAACATCAAAAATAGATCAAATATATTTTATCAAAGGTAAATACAAATCCGATTTGTTATTCTTAGAAAAAATTTAATAAAATGAAAATTTTTCTATATAAAAATTTTCATAAAATGAAAATTTTTCTATCAAAAAATTTCCTAAAAAAAAAATTTTCTATAGAAAAAATTTTATAAAATGAAAATTTTTCTAAAGAAAAAATTTTATTAAATGATTTTTCTATAGAAAAAATTTCGTAAAATGAAAATTTTTCTATAGAAAAAATTTCATAAAATACAAATTTTTCCATAGAAAAAATTTCATAAAATGCAAATTTTTCTATAGAAAAATTTTCATTATATGAAAATTTTCCTATAGAAAAATTTTCATATAGAAAAATTTTCATATAATGAAAATTTTTCTATAATTTTCATATAATGAAAATTTTTCTATAATTTTCATATAATGAAAATTTTTCTATAGTTTTCATATAATGAACATTTTTCTATAGAATAGTTTTCATATAATGAAAATTTTTCTATTTTTTTCTATTTTTTCATAATGGAAATTTTTTTCAAAAAAAAATTCATTATGCAAATTTTTCTGAAGAAAAAATTTCATATAATAAAAATTTGGAGATTTGTAATTCATGACTGTTAGGTCTAGTCAAAAATTAGGACTACAAAACTTTACACACATCCCTTCTCTTAAAAAAGGGATATAAACAAATAAAAAACGTTTTGCTAGTTGTTGACATGGTCATAAATTCATTCTGCTTTTCAAGATAGTGCGTGTTAGTGTTTGAATGTGATACAGCATCTCTACAAAGCTCTATAAGACTACGTCTATGGTACATTAATTTCTTATTTCGTTAAGGATTCTGTTGATATATCACGCTCATATATGAGTTGGTAAATACAACATGCATATGTTTGTAAGTATGTGTAAGCTTGCAAAAATTCACATACTCACACTTTTGCAATTATAATTTTTTCTTCAACACCATCAACCATTCAACAATATTAATCGTGTGTATTTAGTAGAACGTGTTTGTTGGGTGAGTAAATTTAAGCAAAAAAAAAATGAACGAGTGATCCGGCAAACAGATGAATGTGATTGTGCATGTGGTAGTAAGTGTTATGGGTTATTAAACGTGTGTATTACAAAACAGTCATACGGGGAAAACTAGTGAACGTAAGCTCACATTTACACAGAAACACACACATTATAACGTACATATTTGTTTTAAGTTATATAGCATTTATTTTCTTTATTTAAGTATGCGTGTCTGTCTGTTAGTTTGTTTGAAGGCTCCTCTTTTTTTGTGTTTTTTATTTTGAAATGCATCAGGATTTTATAGTTTTGCGTGACTACTTCAGCTTAACATTTCACTAGATCCATGAATTACTTGTCAGGCATAAGCTGTTTTTTTTTTTGTATACCATTATCCCTATTTTACAGAAAAACACGTGTTTCTTATTACTTAATCTTCTTAAAATTAATTTTGTTTGAAGAGTGTTTTCCCAAAATTTCAAATTTCAAATATTTTACTCAACTCTTAACTCCAGGTGCTTGTGTCTTTAATTTTCTTTGTAAGACCAAATTTCTAACAAGCTTTTAATTACATTATACCTTAAACAATTTTCCAAACATCAAAGTAAATCTCTCAAGTTTAAAATTCTAACAAATTTATCTTTTCCCGTTTTGCTACCTTTTTCAGCATTAGAAAATATATGTATATTTAATTTCACACTTGAAATGTTAGTTATCATTCTTAAGCAACAAAATTTAATTGCGTTGTTTTAAAACGAATTGGAGAAGAAAATACAATTTTTCTTTATTTTGTCCTTTCCCACGCACCTCCTATTGTCTTACCTTAAAGATAAGATTTTGAAAAGCAATTATGTTCTAAGATATTCTTTGGTGGCTGTAAAACAGCAACTTTCAATTTGTTTTGGAATTAAATTTTTAGTTACCCTATTTTATGTTGCTTTTGTGCGGTAAATTATACCACAAAACCAAATTAACTAAACATTTTTGTTTGGGTTGAATTTTCTTAACCAAGTGGATTTGGGTTGATTTTTTTATGAATAAAGTTAATAAATATTAAAATATAAAGTATGGCTTAATAAAGATTTCACAAAAGAATTTTTTTCGAAATTATAAATAAGATCTTATTGTGTTAGTATTAGTATGTATTAGTTAACTAACACCGATACTGGTACTAAGTTTCGGCTCTTATTGTAAATCTATCAATAGCAAGTCAAATATTGCGTCAAGCTTTTTGGTATATATATATAAACATATCTGTCAATTTTTTTCTATCAAAAACTTTTCTATCAAAAATTTTCTTTAGAAATTTTTTCTATCAAAAACTTCCTATAGAAATTTTTTTTCTATCAAAAATTTTCTATAGAAACTGTTTCCACTAAAAGATTTTTATAAATTTGTTTTTCTATCAAAAACTTTCTATAGAATTTTTAATACAAACTTTCTATGAAAGTTCAATTTATTGAAAATATTTTTCTATAAGAATTTTTTCTTTACAAAAACAAAATTTTCTAATGAAACTTGTTTTTGTCTTACTAAAGACTTTTTTCTATCAAAAATTTCTATAGAAAATTTTTGACAGAAAAAAATTTATATAGATAATTTTTGATTGGAAAAAATTTCTATTCAATATTTTTGAAAGAAAAAATTTCTATAGAAAATTTTTGACAGAAAAAATTTCTACAGAAAATGTTCGATAGAAATTTCTATAGAAAATATTTTATAGAAAAAATTTCTAAAGAAAATTTTTTATAGAAAAAATTTCTATAGAAAATTTTTGATAGAAAAAATTTCAATAGAAATTTTTGATAGAAAAAAATTTCGATAGAAAAAATGTCTATAGTAAATTTTTGATGGAAAAAATTTCTATAGAAACTTTTTGATGGAAAAAATTTCTATAGAAACTTTTTGATAGGAAAAAATTTCTATAGAAAATTTTTAATAGAAAAAATTTCTTTAGAAAATTTTTGATAGAAAAAATTTTTATAGAAATCTTTTGATAGAAAAAATTTCAATAGAAAAATTTTGATAGAACAAATTTCAATAAAAAATCTTTGATAGAAAATTTGAGGAAAATTTTTTAAAGAAAAAAATTTCTATAGAAAATTTTTGACAAAAAAAAATTTATA
Source organism: Stomorhina lunata (assembly GCA_933228675.1). Classification (NCBI taxonomy): domain Eukaryota; kingdom Metazoa; phylum Arthropoda; class Insecta; order Diptera; family Rhiniidae; genus Stomorhina; species Stomorhina lunata. Next base: position 66,711,925 of record OW121743.1, read on the forward strand.
GAAACTTTTTGATAGAAAATAATTTCTCTTTTAAATTTTAGAAAGAAAAAAATTTATACAGAAAACGTTTGATGGTCAAAATGTTTATGGAACATTTTAATAGAAAAAAATATAAAATATATAATATTTTTGATAGAAAGAAATGTCTTTATTAAATTCTTGATAGAAAAATATATCTTTATTAAATTTTTGAAAGAAAAAAATGTCTACAGAAAATTTTTGAAAAAATTGGATAGAAAAAAATTTCTATAGAAAACTCCTGATAGAAAAATTTTCTATCGAAAATTTTTGATAACAAAAATTTCTATAAAAAATGTTTTTATATAATTTCTATAGAAAACGTTTTATAGAAAAAAATTATATAGAAAATTTTTGATAGAAATTTCTATCGAAAATGTTTATAGAAAAAATTTATAAAGAAAATTTTTTATAGAAAAAGTTCTTAGAAAATTTTTGAAAAAAAAATTTCTATAGTAAATTTTTGATGGAAAAAATTTCTATAGAAAATTTTTGACAAAAAATTGCAATAGAAAAAATTTTCGACAGAAAAAAAATTCTATAGAAAATTTTTGATAGAAAAAATTTCTATAGAAAATTTTATAAAGATAAAAATTTCTATAGTAAATTTTTGATAGAAAAAATTTCTATAGAAAATTTTTGATAGAAAAAATTTCAATAGAAAATTTTTGACAGACAAAAATTTCTATAAAAAATGTTTTTATATAATTTCAATAGAAAATTTTCGATAGAAAAAATTTCTATAGTAAATTTTTGATGGAAAAAATTTATATAGAAAATTTTTGATAGAAAAAATGTATATAGAAAATTTTTGATAGACAAAATTTCTATAGAAAATTTTTGATAGAAATTTCTATAGAAAATGTTTATAGAAAAAATTTCTAAAGAAAATTTTTTATAGAAAAACTTCTATAGAAAATTTTTGATAGCAAAAATTTCTATAGTAAATTTCAATAGAAAATTTTTGATAGAATTTGCATGAAAATTTTTAGTAGCAAAAAATTTCCATAAAAAATTTTTGAAAGAAAAAAATTTCTATGGAAAATTTTTTAAAGAAAAAAATTTCTATAGAAAATTTTTGACCAATAATATTTTACAGAAACTTTTTCATAGAAAATAATTTCTCTTTTAAATTTTTGATAGAAAAAAATGTTCAAAAAAATTTTTGAAAGAAAAAAATTTCTACAGAAAATTTTTGATGGTAAAAATGTCTATAGAACATTTTTAATAGAAAAAAATTTCTACAGAAAATTTTTGATAGAAAGAAATTTCTTTTTTAAATTTTCGATAGAAAAATATATCTTTATTAAATTTTTTAAATAAAAAAATGTATACGAAAAATTTTTGATATTAAAAAATTGTATAGAAAAACTTTTGATAGAAAATTTTCGATAGAAAAAATTTCTACAGAAAATTTTTGATACAAAAAATTTCAGTAGAAAATTTTTGATAGAAAAAATTTAAATAAAAAATCTTTGATAGAAAAATTTTCTAAAGAAAATATTTGATAGAAAAATTTCTATAGAAAATTGATAGAAAAAATTTCAACAGAAAATTTTTGACAGAAAAAATTTCTGTTAAATTTTTAATAAAAAAAAAATGTTAAAGAAAATTTTTGAAAGAAAAAAATTTCAACAGAAAATTTTTGATGGAAAAATATTCGATGGAAAATTTTTTATAGAAAAAAAAATTCTATCGAAAATTTTTGATAGAAAAAATTTCTTTCGAAAATTTTTGATAGAAAAAATTTCTATAGAAAATTTTTTATAGAAAAAATTTCAATAGAAAATTTTTGATAGAAAAAATTTCTATGGAAAATTTTTGATAGAAAAAAATTCTATAGAAAATATTTTATAGAAAAACTTTCTATAGAAAATGTTTAAAAAATGTCTATGAATATTTTTGATAGAAAAAAATTCAATAAAAAATTGTTTAAAGAAAAAATTTCTATATAGAATTTTTGATGGAAAAAATTTCTATACAAAATTTTTGATAGAAAAAATTTCTACAGAAAATTTTTGATAGAAAATTTCAATAGAAAATTTTTAATAGAAAAAATTTTTATAGGAAATTTTTGATAGAAAAAATGTGTATAGAAATTTTTGGTAGAAAAAATTTGTATAGAAAATTATTGATAGAGGAAAATTTCTATAGAAAAACTAATTTCTGTTTAAAATTTTGTTTTGATTTTGAAAAAAATGTCTATAGAAAATTTTCAATAGAAAAAAATTTCTATTGAAAAAGACTCTAATCGTAGAAATAGCTATAGCAAATCAAATATTGTGTTAAGCTGTTTTATCTGTCTGTCTGTCTCTGTTGAAGGCACGATAAGGCCTACACAAAATTGGAACTTGGCCAAAATATTCTTCATTTCGTGGAAATTTTTCGGCATTGAAATTTGACAAAATCGGTTTACATTTGACCACAGCTCTCGTATAACCTCTCCATTTACAATTTTTTTGAAATTGGTTCACATTTAACCATAGCTCCATACAAAACACTTACGGAAAATACCCTAGATTCCACCTAACACTCTTAAAAGCCAATAAATGATAAACTAAAATAGCTAAATTTAGCACAAGGAAGTCTTATGTCAATGACGAAAATACAAAAATACCTAAAAGAGAGGGGGTTTTCGACCGTCTGTTCTTCAAATGAAAGCGCGATATGCCTTAACGAAAGAGCTAGAGGGATACAATTTTACATTTTTCTTTCTTCAACCTTTTCTTCAACTAAAACTTAAACAATATCTTAATAAATGGAAACAAAAAACTCAAAAGTTAAACTTCAAGTGGAGACAATACGATAAAATAACGATAAAACTTAATTGTAATCGTATTATCCCAAAATCAAAAAAAAAATTGTGTCTTGGTAATTTTCTTATTTTAAATTTATTTTCAGATGGTTTGAATATAAAAACAGTTTCCGATCGGATTATTGTTCTTACTTAATAGCTTTTACTATGTGAGATTTCCTTCCCGTCAATTAGTAAAAATCAAAAACAAAATCCCTTAAGCCTAAAAAAACTAACACGATTTAACTACAAATAACAAATTCACCGTTTTTTCGCATTGTCGTGCTTTTCTAAACATTGTTTTATTTTTGGGCTCAAATTGTACAAAATGTTTAAATCCAAAAAAAGTCTGAAAGACAAAATAACTTAGTTAAATTGTACTTCTTTAATTTCATAGACCTCATGACCATCTGAATGTGTCAGTTGTTATGAGCACTTTTCATCACTAACACTATCGACGACAACTGATGAAAACATTTTGTATAGAATTTTCTTGGAGGGAGTTAATTGCCCGAAGGGATTTTCAGTTCATGTTTTGTATTTTCAATATGCCTAGACAACTTTTACACTCAGAATATTATGTAAGTAAAATTAACTTAAAATGTAGTTTGAAATGAATGAATATTCATTTAAAAACCGGTCAACTGATTTTTCATTCAAATTCAATAAATATTTCATTTAAATTTAACTGACAAATATTTAAACTACATTTTCAGTTTTAAAAACGGAATATTCAGTTGTTTTCAAAAAAATTACTGACAAAAATTTAAACTACATTTTTAGTATAAAAAACGGAAATTTTCATTTATTTTTAAAAAATTACATGATAAAAAACTACGTAAAATTTCCATAAAACGGACAATTTTCATTTGTTTTTGTAATTAACGTAATATAAAAGACGAAAACATAAAAAGGTTATATCCTTTAAGGCATCAAAAAACCAAACAGACAAAACAAAGTTTGTTGTTTGCTTAGGCCATACCCCGTGATAGGCGGCCAGTATTATTAAAAGTTTCTTCAGCAAGCAAACCTAAGATACTTAAGGAAAAACAATAATTAAACAAATACGAATTATATTTGATACAATAATTGAAAAAAATATATAAAAACTAAACAACTGATATTTTCAAATGTTACGTATTTTCAGTATTTTTTTGTAGGTTGTTTTTTAAACAAATGTATAAATATGTTAAAAATCAATTTTCATGTAAATTTAAATGAATATTAATTTGAAAACAACATAACTGAAAATTTCCTAAACAACATACAATCAGTTACTTTAATAATTTCTTGAGTGTATTTTTCTTTCCATTATTTCATTACTTATGCAACAAAAAATAAGTTATTCCATTTCTTGAAAAGTGATTAGGTTAGTGAAGGGAATAGATTCCAAAAACAATATTTATTTCCCAGAAAGTGATAAATAAATACAAATATTTTTCAAAAAAAATTCCGTGTTAGGTTTTAAGATAAACTTTTGTGAAAAAAGCTATTAAATTGCTATAAAAGAAAGTATATGTCAAAGAATTTTCAAGTGGATAAAGATATAAAGAACATCTATAATATCTATCTATCTATATCTATATCTATTCTATCTATTCTATATTCTATTCTATTGTCTATCTATAATACTAATACGCAAGCACCCATTTATTATCCCCTTTCACGCTTTAATTATACACTCATTTCTGGAAAATTTTATTTGAAAGTTATTTTTCCGTAGATCAGACGAATCTATATTTTATTAAAATCGGTTCAGTTTTAAAAAATCGGTTTGGTATTTAAAAATCTTACTAACACAATAAAGAAAACTCATATGCATATGAAATTCACTTTTAAGAATCAAACAAAAGAAATTGTATGCAAACATGTTCTCTTTTGTTTTTATTATTTTTGGTGAGTGATGAGAATAAAAGAGTATATTTGTGGGGAGATAGTGGTAGACAAAGACAAAAATAAAGAGTATTTTATTACAATAAAATAAACGATTTTGTTTTGTAAAATAATAGCAACAAAAATTATTGGTATTGTTTTTATTATTTGTGGTGAGGGAGTGAAAGACAAAATTACTATTTTGTAAGATTTGACAAAAAAGTGCTTAAAATGTAAACCTTTCAAACTAGAATTATTTGAAGTTAAATTTTTATGGAATTTTGTTTTTTGGGTTGGTTTATTGGGATAAAATCTTCAAGTGATTGAGGAATAAATATTGTGTTAAAAAATTAAATAATATAGCAGTTAGGGGCACGCATGAGATCATTAAGAGCTATTTTACAATGCCATTTTTTTAAGAGTCATAGTAGTAAAGAGTTGGATAAGAACATTCTGACTTATACCCAAAAAGGATGTTACCGATTAAAAAAACAGTCTTTTAAAAGAAAAGTTTATAATAATTACAGATTATTATCAAGAAAAGAAATTAAATGATCGGTCTTCAAAACTGATTAATGTTTAGAAAATGCTATAATATCAGGAAGGAATATTAAAAGGCAAATCTTGCATTGCGACTGGAATGGTTTTAGACTGTAAGCTTCTACAGATTCCAAGTACTTCGTGGTTTTCGCGGTAAATTATGCAATAAAATGATAATAAATTGTAAATATCAGGATCTTTGTTAAAAAGTTAAATAAGACCTTGATTTCTCCATCATTTTTGTCAGTCCGTTAGTAACGCTTACAAGTTTATCTGTTCATCACTTTACAGAGTATCGATGTCAAAGATAACACAAGATGTTTTGATAAGAGCTACTAAGTCTAACACTTTTTCCTTCTCATTCACTTCTGAAGATGCAAAAACAGTTTATTATGGAATATCTTGAATCAGTAAACACCTCGAGAGCTACATAATTTTTAATTATAGTTTTGCCAATTTGGCCAATTCGACGATCTGTTGTATGGAGTAACATAGAAATCAATGAGATCAATTTCTCCATGTATCCGTTTAGCCCGAGCAATTCTAAAAATTTACATCGACACTGTCATTTTTGACTTAAAGCTCTGATTGTATGAGTTTTCTTTTATAGAGAAGTAGCACTCAGGCAAATACTGCCTATACAATTGCATATGGAGTATATACGAATTGGGTAACCTTATTTGGAAAGGGGATGGTAGAGAAGAGAAAGGTATATCTATTTTTAGAACAGTGAAGTTGCGCCATTTGTTGTTATTTAGACGCATTTTTTTGTTTTACAGCCAATTTTATTTATTTTTCGTAGACGGCGTGTTATTGCTTTAGTCTTACCGCCGACGGAAGATGCTGTGGTAATTAATAATTTTAATTCTATTATCGTCTCGACTCCCAGTAGAGCATAGGGCCTTAAATTTAATAGAAATTAATTATTACAGAAATTGTTGTTGCCGAGACCGGGAATCGAACTCAGGCTCAATGTAATATTACGTGCTAAACAACTAAGCCACAGCACGGGAAATTTGTATTCACAATGAACTAGATGACGGTCGATTGTGTCGACCGCAGGATTCGCTAGTATCTATTACTTTAGGTTCAACAGAGTTCTCGGAGTCAAATATCTATTTTCTATAATCGTATTGTCTACCTCGCCTTAGTAGTAGGACATGTTGGTAAAATAAATATTGATTGCCAACTGATCATAAAGCACTCAACTAAAAATATTAGAAGGAGTCGATAGAATGGATTAAATAATATGTAATTGTCGATAGAATGGATTCAAAAAAAAAATATTTATTATTAAGTAAAAGCAACTGCAGCAACAAATACATGAAATACATTAACTAAAACATGTTATTTTATTTATTTATTGTAGCATAGATAAAATTATATTTCAAATACCAAAAGTTTACAGTTCAAAGTTTTAGCTTTTTAATTAAATAAAATGTATTAAACTCTTAATGAAAATCAAAAATAAACTATATAACGTATTTATTTACCTAAAATCATCCAGCCGTTACTAAATAAATGTTCTATTTATACGATTATTTCCTACAAAACAATTGTGTAAATGTTTTTTATGAGTAATTGGTTTGCTAAACCCAAGTTATTTTACAAAGGGATTATATATATGAACAAGCAGATATACATATGTATGTGCTTGTTAAATAGTAGTAATGTTATAAAAAGGGTTGCCAACGTTTAAAATATATAGATATCTAAATCAAAACAAGTAAAAAAGTATTATAGTGGGCAAGTCCGAGGTATCCAACAAATAGGGTCCAATAGGAATTTGTTTCTATCAAAAATTTGTTATACAAATTTTTCTCTATCAAAAGTTTTCTACAGAAATTTTTATTTCTACAGAAATCTTCTGTATCACAAATTTTCTATAAAATTGTTTTCTATAGAAGTTTTCAATAGAATTTTTTTTTTATCAAAAATTTTTTTCAATCAAAAATTTCTTATAGAAATATTTTTCCATAAATTATTTATATACAAAAATTTTCTAAAGAAATTTGTTTCCCATTAAAAATTTTCTATAGAATTTTTTTTTTTATACAAAAATTTCCTATAGAAATTTTTTTATTAAAAATTTCCTATAGAAATTTTTTTATTAAAAATTTTTTAAATATTTCTATTTTTCTATCAAAAATTTTCTTTATTAATTTTTTTTCTATAGAAATATATTTATATCAAAAATTTTCAATACAATTTTTTTTATGAAATATTTCCGTAAAAATTTTTAACGAAAACCTTCTATGAAAGCTTAGTTTATTGAAAATATTTTTCTATAAGAATTTTTTCTTTACAAAAACATTTTTCTATAAAATTTTTTATAGAATTTTATTAATAAAAAATTTTCTTAAAAATTTTTTCTATCAAAAATTTTCTATAGAAATTTTTTTTTTATTAAATATTTTCTATAGAATTTTTTCTATCAAAAATTTTTTTTAGAAAAAAAATTTCTATAGATAAATTTTGATCAAAAATTCTATAGAAAGTTTTTTATAGAAAATGTTTGATAGAAAAAATTATTATAGAAAATTTTTTAAAGAAAAAATTTTTATAGAATAATTTTTATAAAAAATTCTATAGAAAATTTTTATAAAAAATTCTATAGAAAATTTTATAGAAAAATATTTTTGTTAAGAAAAAAATCTTATAGAAAATTTTTGATAGAGAAAAATTTCTATAGAAAAACTAATTTTTATTTAAAATTTTTATAAAGAAAATTTTTCATACATTTTAAAAATTTTGAACAGAAAAGATTCCTAGAAAAATGTTTTGATAGAAAATAAATTCGATAGAAAATTTTTGATAGAAAAAAATTTCTTGAAAAAGGTTTTAAAAGAATATGAGATATCAAATTTATATAGAAAATTTTTATTAGAAAAAAGTTCTATAAAAAATTTTTGACACAAATAAAGTTTTAATAGAAAAAAATTTCTATAGAAAATTTTTGACAGAAAATTTTTCAACAGAAAATTTTTGATAGAAAAAAATTCTTTAAAAAATTTTTAAAACAATACAACATTTTGAAAGAAAAAAATTTCTATTGAAAATTATTAACGGAAAAAAATTTCAATAAAAAAAAATTCAATAGAAAAAATACTTATAGAAAAATTTTGATAGAAAAATATTTCTATAGGAAATTTTTGATAGGAAAAAAATTTCTACAGAAAATTTTTGATAGTAAAAAAATTTTATAGAAAAAGATATTTGTAGCAAAAAGCTTTTATAAAAAATTTCTTATAAAAAAAAAAAATTTCTATAGAAAATTTTTGATAGAAAAAATTTATATTACAAATTTTTTATAAAAAAAATTTAATAGAAAAAAATTTCTGTAAGAAATTGTTGATAGACAAAAATTTCTATTAAAAAATTTTGATACAAAAAATTTTCTAAAGAAAATTATTGATAAAAAAAATATTTCTATAGAAAATTTTTGAAAGCAAAATTTTCCATCGAATAATTTTAATAAAAAAATATTTCTGAAGATAATTTTTGATTGAAAAAATTTCTATAGAAAATTCTTTATAAAAAAATTTATAGATAATCTTAGACAAAAAAAATTTCTATAGAAAAATGTTGATAGAAAAAAATTTCTATATGAAATTTCTGAAGGAAAAAAATGTCTATAGAAAATTTTTAATAAAAAAAATTTCTATAGAAAATTTTTGATAGAAAAAAATTTTATAGAAAATTTTTTTATTATTTTATAGAAAATTTTATAGAAAAATGTTACATAACAAAAACATTTTTGATAGAAAAAAATTTCTATAGAAAATTTTTGATAAAAAAAAATAATAGAAAATTTTTCATAGAAGAATATTTCTATAGAAACGTTTGATAGAAAACAATTTCTATAGAAAAAGTTTGATAGCAAAAAATTTTTGTAGGAAATTTTTGACAGAAAACAATTTCTAAAGAAAATTTTTAATAGAAAAAAATTTCTAGAGAAAAATTTTAATAGAAAAAAAAATCGATATGAATATATTTAAAAGAAAAATTGAAAAACATTTTTGATAGAAAAAAATTTCTATAGAAAATTTTTGATAAAAAAGCGTTTATAGAAAATTTTTCACAGAAGAAAATTTCTATAGAAACGTTTGACAGAAAAAAAAATTCTATAGAAAAATTTTGATAGCAAAAAACTTTTTTTGTAGGAAATTTTCGACAGAAAAAAATTTCTAAGGAAAAATTTTGGTACTAAGAAAATTCCATTGAAAAAGATTTTTATAGCAAAAAATTTCTATAGAAAATTTTTAATAGCAAAAAATTTCTATAGAAAATTTTTAATAGAAAAAAATTTCTATAAAAAAATCTTAATCGAAAAAAATTCGATATGGAAATATTTAATAGAAAAATTTTTAATAGAAAAAATTTCTATAGAAAATTTTTAATGGAAAAAATTTCTATAGAAAATGTTTATTAAAAAAATTTCTATAGAAAATTTTTAATAGAAAAAAATTCTATAGAAATTTTTAAATCGAAAAAATTTCTATAGAAAATTTTTAATAGAAAAAATTTCTATAGAAAATTTTTAATAGAAAATTTTTAATATAAAAAACTTTCTATAGAAAATTTTTAATAGAAAAAAATTTCTATAGAAAATTTTTAATAGAAAAAATTTCTATAGAAAATTTTTAATAGAAAAAATTTCTTAAGAAAATTTTTAATAGAAAAAATTTCTATAGAAAATTTTTAATAGAAAAAATTTCTATAGAAAATTTTAAATAGAAAATATTTCTATAAAAAATTTTTAATAGAAAAAATTTCTATAGAAAATTTTTAATAGAAAAAATTTCTATAGAAATTTTTTAATAAAAAAAAATTTCTATAGAAAATTTTTAATAGAAGAAAATTTTCAAAATTTTTTTTTTATCAAAAATTTTTTACAAATTTTTTTTTATCAAACATTTTCTATAACAATTTTTTTCTATCAAAAATTTTTTGTAGAAATTTGTTTTCCCTTAAAATTTTTTTATACAAATTGGTTTTCATTACAAGCTTTCTATAGAAATTGTTTTCCTTTTAAAATTGTATATAGCAATAGTTTTCTAGCAAAAATTTTCTATAGAAATATTTTTGTGTAGAAATTCAACTCAAAAACCTCTTAAAAATAATAAAACTTTAAAATTGGTTTAAATAATTTTGAAAAAAAAAAATATCTAATTTCAGCATTTGGCAACCCTTGTACTTGTTTTGGGTCAAAACTAAATTGTTCGAGAAATTAAAATTAAATAAAGTGAAAATTTAATCATACAGAAGAAAATTTTCTAACACTTTCTACAGAGGTTTTATTTGCAGAAAATAACCCTTTTTATGGCAAAACGTGTTCAAATAGACTCAAATAACACAAAAAACAAACATACACACATACATACATATAATACTAAAAGAATATTATAATACTAATGTAAAAAAGTTTAGAGAACCCACCTAAATACAAACAAACAAAATGAGTACAATCCACTTCTAGAATGTTCATGTGGTAAAAATAAATATGTCTGCATTTAAATGGATTTATATTTTTGTTTTATTAAAAAAAGGAAACATAAATATAAACATTAAACTCTGTTTGTACAGGATACTCATGTGCATGTGAAGGTATTTGAGTATGAGTGTGCGTGAGTTTGTGTTTGTATTGGTTTGGCTCTGTAAGTGTTTGTATTTCACACTTTTGTAATACAATATGAGAAAACAAGACCGAAAACAACCAGAACTACTTTAATACGAGTATTAACATTCACAAAAAAAAATACGAAAAATCCACTTGTTAAATCCACTTGTCATTTCTGTTATTTACAACTTGTTACAACATTTACACACTTGTAATTCGTACAATTTATAATACAATCCTTCCCTCCACTTGTATTTGTTGGCAAGTTTTTTGAAAATGTAGTTGTTGATCGTTTGTAAGAAAATACCAGCTAAATTATTAAGTAAGTGCGTAAATTCGTGTAAAAAAACATTTGTAATGTCAGATCGTATGTAACTACGTAAATCCGTACACATATCCTGCAGACATATCCTTTTTCTTTTCATGAGTTGCTTACCGTCTTTAATGGAATCAACCAAATTGTGTTGCAAAGTGGACATTTTGTATTAAGGACAAGTGCTTGCGAATCACTTTATGATGGATAAGAGTTGATTATTTGGAGCCCTAAGGTGTTATAAATTGACCGAAGAAAAAAAAGGTCAAAATTTGGGATGGATAAAAGAAACTTTTTTATAACCAAACAATATCCAAAAAAAAATTTATAGAAATTTTTTCTATAAAAATTTTTCTTTAGAAATATCTGTAGAAATTTAAAGAAATTTTTTTCTATACAAAATTTTTTTTATATATATTTTTGTATAAAAAAAAAATTCTATAAAATTTTTTTCTATATAAATATTTTCTTTGCAACAAATTTTCAATAGAAATTTTTTCTATACCAAAATTGTCTTTAAAAATATTTTTTATAAAAAACTTTTCAATAGAAATTATTTATTAAAATTGTTTCTATCCAAAAATTTTCTACAGAAATTTTTCTTTCCAAAAATTTTCTATAGAAATGTTTTCAATACAAAAATTTTCTATAGAAATTGTTTCAACACAAAAATGTTCTATAGAAATATTTGCTATACAAAAATTTCACAGAGAATTTTTTGCTATACAAAAAATTTTCCTTACGAACTTTTTTTTATACAAAAACTATCTGAAGAAAAATTTTTTTCTATACAAAAATTTTATGAAGAAATTTTTTTCTATGCAAAAATGTTCTGAATTTTTTTTTTTATACAAAAATTTGATGAATAAATTTTTCATAGAAAAATTTTCTACAGAAATATTTTCTATTGAAAATTTTAAATAGAATTTTTTTTCGATACAAGAATTTTCTCTATGAATTTTTTTATACAAATATTCTCTGGAGAAATTTTTTCTATATAAAAATTTTATGAAGAAATTTTTTTCTATACAAGGTTAGGTTAGGTTAGGTTAGGCAGGATGCAGACTGTAAGGTCCACCTCACTTGGGTCCATAAAGAGGTCCCTTTTTTTTCTATACAAAAATTTTATGAAAATTTTTTTCTATACAAAAATTTTATGAAAATTTTTTTCCATACAAAAATTTTATGAATTTTTTTTTTATACAAAAGTTTTATGAAAAAAATTTTTATAGAAATATTTTCTACAGAAATGTTTTTAAAAATTTTCTATAGAATTTTTTTCTATACAAAAACTTTATGAAGAAATTTTTTTTATACAAAAATTTTATGAAAAAATTGTTTATAGAAATATTTCCTATAGAAATATTTTCTACAGAAATACTTTCAAAAATATACTATAGAATTTTTTTCTATACAAAAATTTTCTTTATGATTTTTTTTATTTAAAAAAATTCTATGGAGAAATTTTTTAGATACAAAAATTTTATGAAAAAAATGTTTATAGAAAAATTTTCTATAAAAAAAGTTTTTCCTATACAAAAATTTTTTATACTAAAAATTTTCTTAACAATTTTTTCCTATTCAAAAATTGTCTATAAAAATATTTTCTATACAAAACTTTTCAAAAGAAATTATTTCTACACAAAAATTTTCTTTAGACATTTTTTCTATACAAAACTTTTTTATAAAAAATTTTCTACATAAAAATTTTATATAGAAATTTTTTCTATACAAAAATTTTCTAAAAAAAAATTTTCTATACAAAAATTTTTTATCGAAATTCTTTCGTTACAAACATTTTCTATAGAAATTTTTTCCATACAATAACTCTCTATTGAAATTTTTTCTATCAAATATTTTTTATAGAAATTTTTTTTTATCCAAAAATTTTCTATAGAAATTTTTCCTATACAAAAATTTTGTATAAAAATTTTTTCTATACAAAATTTTTCTATAGAAAATTTTTTAAATACAAAAAATTTCTAAAGAAAGTTTTTCTATATAAAAATTTTCCATGGAAATTGTTTCTATAAAAAAAAATATTCTATAGAGATTTTTTGTGTACAAAAATTGTCTAAAGAATTTCTTTCTATATAAAAAATTACTATGGAATTGTTTATGAAACCTTTTCTTTAAAAAACTTTTCTATAATTTTTTTTTAAAGAAATTTTCAATAGAAAGTTTTTGGAGAAGAATTTTCTATATAAAGATTTTAGACAAAAATTTTCTATAGTAATTTTTTCTATACAAAAATTTCCTATAGATATTTTTTCTGTACAAAAATTTGCTTAGAAACTTTTTCTATACAAAAATTTTTTATAAAAATGTTTTAGGCAAAAATTTTCTGTTGAAATTTTTTCTATATAAAAGCTTTCTATAGAAATTTTTTCTATGCAAAAATTTTCTAAAGACATTTTTCTATTCAAAAATTTTATATAGAAATTTCTATACAAAAATTTTTTCTGTACAAAAATTTTCCACAGAAGTTTTTTTAATAAAATTTTCCAAAAAAATTTTTTCCATATACAAATTTGCTATAGAAATTTTTTTATACAAAAAGTTTTTATAGAAATTTTTGCTATACAAAAATTTTCTATTTAAAATTTTTTTTTATTCAAAAATTTTCTATCGTTATTTTTTTTAAATATTTTCTATAGAAATTTTTTGTATACAAAAATTTACTAAAGGAAGTTTTTCTTTACAAAATGTTTTTATAGATTTTTTTCTACAAAAAATTTATCATAGAATTTTTTCTATACAAAAATTTTCTTTAGAAATTTTTTCTATTTAATAATTTCTGTGTACATTTTACTTTACAAAAATTTTCCAGAGAAATTTTTTTCTATACCAAAATTTTCTATTGAAATTTTTTTCTTTACAAAAATTTTCTATAGAAATTTTCTGTATGACAATTTTTTTATAAATTTAAAGTTTTATAATTTTTTTCAAATTTTCTCTATAAAAAATTTTTGTTGTTTTTTTATACAAAAATATTCTATTAAAAATTTTGTGTACAAAAAATGTAGTTACCAAAAACTTTCTAAAGAAGTTTCCTCTATACAAAAATTTTTTATAGGATTTTCTCAAAATTTCACTGTTTTTCAGAAATTTACTTCTTTTGCGAATTTTAATAAAAATTTTAATTAAAAAATTTGTCATATAAACAATTTTTAAAGAAAAAATTTTTATATTCAAATTTTTCTATATAAAAATTTTCTTAAGAAATCTTTTCTATTCAAAAATTGAATATAGAAATTTTTCTATATTCGGTGCAAGTTTCTTTATTATTTTTTTTTTATTTTCTATAGAATTTTTTTATAAAATTTTTTTTTACACAAAAATTTTCAAAACAATTTTTTTCTATAGAATTTTTTCTACACAAAAATTTTAAAAATATTTTTTCTGTAAAAGTTTTCTATACAAATGATTTCTATAAATAAATTTTTTATGGAAATTTTTTCTTTACAAAAATTTTTATAGAAATTTTCTCTATACGAAAAATTTCCATAGAAATTTTATACAAAAGTATTCCGTAAAATTTTTTTAATATAAAATTTCAATGAAATTTTTTTATAAAAAATTTTCTATAAAATTATTTCTATATAAATTTTTCTATACAAACATTTTCTGTAGAAATTTTTTCTATACAAAAATTTTGATTTTTTGATAAGCCTTTTTAATAAAATTTTTTATGTAAAATTTTTCTACACAAATATTTTCTATTGAAATTTTGCTTTATGCCTTTTTTTGTTTGCCTTCCTGATGTAGAGTAAAATAAGTGATGACACACTTATTCACCCGATAGAAAAACATGTCCTTTTAACATGACCATGACAATCTTTGGCCATCGTAAATGTCATTTTATTTAAGAGCAATTGAAAATGTGTTGTAAGACATATTTTTTAACACATTTATATTATTCTTATGATACTTATATTCTTATGCAAACATATGTCCTTTTTTACACATTACAGACAGATCCTTTATTTGTCTACAAGTACTTTTATTCATTATGATGTTATTGTTGTTGTTAGTGTCGTAAAAGTTATACTTATGCAAAATGGAAAATTGTGTTTAAAAAAAAGGAAAATATCAAGAGCTGGTTTAAGTATAAAAATGTGTCCATTTAGAAAAATATGTTATTTCCATATGGATTTTAAATTTATTGTCGTTTATGACTTCAACAATTTTCGTTTGTAATAAATCGTTATTATATGTTAATTTTATTGTTATTTATGAAAATTGCATTATATTGTATTACAATATAAATAAATGGACAATAAGTTATTAACATTTTATTTGAAATTATGTTTGTACAAATGGCTGGCGTATGAGTAATGTGATATGATAATAATATTACTTATACGTATTTGTATATGTATTATATACAAAGTAGTGAGGTAGAAGTTATTAAAGAAAAGTTATTGAATTTGTATATGAAATAAATTACAATTAAAAATTGTAGTCTTATAGGCTTTTACATAAGCTTCTTTAAAAATATATAAATAATTTTGGTGAGTTATATTAAAATAAATTTACATATATATACCCTCCATGAAAATAGGTGTTACTTTATGATGATGTATTTAACGCAAAGAAATATGATTCTAAGATACATACAAAAAACGTATATACTACATACCAAAATGTATTAAACTTAATCTATATCTATTGTCAAAAGTCACAAATAGCAAAATTTCGAAACAATCGATTCTTATCCAACTTTAACCTCCACATTAGATAAGAAAGAAATGGCTTTAATATATATAAAATATAAATCTGACCAAAATATTTACATGATAACATAATTGTTGCATTAAAAATAAATTTTGTTATTTGTTGACTATTACACCACATTTGGCCTCACTAATGTAGGGTGTCATATAATAGTGACTGACCGACTTAATATATTACTTTTCTCTTTCAATTACTTTCACTTTCTAAATTGATTTTTGGTTTCGTTTGTTTCATTTTAATTTCCAACACGACACAAACAGACAAAATTTTAAAGTTTATATTTTTTGATATAAATCAATTAAAATTTTTGGTTTTGCAATTTTTTTTATTATTTATTTTATCTTTTGTTGTTATATTAAAATTGAAAAAATTTTATTATTTTCGATTATTTTTCAAGGTCAAGGGAAAAGTAAATTGTAATGGTTGAAAATGTTTTAAACTTTTTTGATAATATTTAAATAGGATAAAAAAGAGAAAACGAATTATGGCCAGTCAAGTTAAAGAAAAACTAAAAATTATGGAGTAAGAATGTAGTAGATAGTTAAATAAAAATTGTATGTTTTGATAAGTTTTCCGACAGTGGTGGCATATATAAAGTTATTGCACTCCATATATTTCTTTCTGCCAAAAGTGAAATTAAAGCGGATACAGAACAATAAAGAACAACTAAGAAATTGCTTTAGTCGGTCAAGCCCGAACATACGATACCCTTCAGCTGTATAAAGACAAATATTTTCTAAATTTTGT
Organism: Stomorhina lunata; assembly: GCA_933228675.1. Classification (NCBI taxonomy): domain Eukaryota; kingdom Metazoa; phylum Arthropoda; class Insecta; order Diptera; family Rhiniidae; genus Stomorhina; species Stomorhina lunata. The sequence goes on from OW121743.1 coordinate 66,728,566, forward strand.
CATCGTACAAACATTTTATCAAAACTTATATATTTAAGCTGTTTCCGTCATTTAGACTTATATAAAAGCTAGGGTCAAATGTGGACTGATTATCTCAAAATTTGGCAAATTGATTGCAGTCATTACATTATACATGCAAAAAATAAACCTAAACGTCTCATTATCTTCAGATTTACGAGCGTTTTAGTGATTTTTGTCGCATTTAGTGCATAAGTACATAAGTTTATATGGGAGCTAGGGTCAAATGTATACCGATTTCAACGAAATTTGGGACAGTGATTTTGTTTTACATAAGCAGTAATTTCTAATCTTTAAATTTCATGCAAAAATATTGATATTTGTAGCCAAAATATCAATTCCGGGAAGTGGGACCTATAGGAGGTACCAGAAATAATGGACCGATTTTGACGAATTTAAGTTTTACTTTTCAAAAAATTATTTGTGCAAAATTTCATCAAATTATCCTTAGAATTGCGACCTGTACTTTGATTACATGGTTTACATGGGGATCCAGCCAGCCAGATGGACAGACGGACATTGCTAAATCGACTCAGAAAGTGATTCTAAGTCCATCGATATATTAATAGATGGGTCTAAGACAAATATTTCTATGCGTGGCATACATCAGCACAAACTTATAATATCCTGAAGTGAAGGTTTGGTGAAGGGTATAATTAATCTGTAGAAAAAATTTTGTATATGGTGAAGGGTATAATTAATCTGTAGAAAAAATTTTGTATAGAAAATTTAAAAAAAATTTCTTATTAAAGAAATTTTTTAAAATTTTTTTTTTTTTTTCAATTTTTTTATAGCAAGATAAAGAATTTATAAATAAAATAAGTAAGAGTGTAATATTCGGCTGTGCCGAATCTTATATACCCACCATCAAGTTGTGTTAAGTTTAGAAATATCTCTCATATATCTACGAGGGTGCAGCTAATTCAAAACGTGGACCAAATTCGAAAAAATTTTTACGCTAGTTGGTATTGTAAGTAAAATATTTAGACTAAATTTGGTTGCAGCCGCTTTATAGTTCAACACTTGAAAGTACGAGTATGTAAGTGGCTTCTCTAGTATTTACTTTAAACAAAATTCAGTATCGTAACCAGGAATGGTTTAACATTAATAAGTTGTCAAATGATTTTCGTTTATCTTAATATTTAGTAAGGATAAACATGTCGATAGTAATACGACAGGTCCATATATTTTGTTAGGAGTTCCTAATGCATCTAGTATATAAGGTCTGGACATTGGTGCAATCTTAAGATGCTGCTAGTACCTCCGAATCTTTTTGATTGAAGATATAAAAAGGGGATGCTATATATAAGAATTAAAGCCAAATGTTGACCGATTGTATCAAACTGACTGACTAGTTTTTATATAGAGCTTCTTCTTGCAAAATTTAGTGGCCATAGCTGCCATAGTTTCTAATTTAATAGCTTTTAACTAGCCTTTGCTACATTTTTTTTTATTCCGGGAGTTTTTTTTTTATATGACAGCTATAGTCAAATATGGACCGATTCCTACAAAACTATAGGTCAGTATATCGACCTATAGTTTCATAAAATTTCTCTATTCTAAATTTCGTCGTCATAGCTATTACAATTGTATTCAATTTATCAGCATTAAAGTGTTTCCCGGATTGGGGTTATATGGGAACTCTAACTAAATGTGAACCGATTTCGTCCATTTTCAATACACAACTTTCTCAAGATATCAAAGGTGCTTTTGTAAAATTTTGTTCCTCTAGCTCTTTTTGTTAAGGCGCTATTACGCTTTTGTCTGATGAACAGACGGACATAAGCCCACTTTTTTTTGTATTTTTGTGTTTCCGTAAGTTTTTTGTATGAAAGCTATGGTTAAATGTGAACCGATTTGAATGAAATTTTATATGCTGACTAGAACTTATGTAAATTTTATCATCGAAACTATTATAGTTTGTCATGTATTAGCAAAAAAGCAATTAGCCAAGACGAGGTTATGCGGGAGCTATGGTTAAATGTGAACCGATTTTGCCCGATTTAAGTATCAAAATTTTCTAAGAAATGAAGAATATTTATGCCAAATTTTTGTGACCTATATCCTTTTGTTAAGGTTTTATCAGAAAAAAAACTACATAAATTTAAATATTTGCAGCTTCGAATGCATCAAAAGTTGCAGTCTTTTGAGTTTTTGGTAATATCGTCTTGAGGTTTTGTAAGACATTTTAAGGTTAATTAATTTTACAAAAATTTGTCGATGCTTTTTGTTTCTTGTAAGGCGATAAGAAGACTAAGGTATCGAACCAACTAAGATCTTCAAAATCTGACAGCTTATGATGGTAGAAGAAAAACCCAGCTGTTTTTTTTTAATATTTTTGAAGTTTTTGATTTGTGGATCTTAGTATAATTTGCAAAAAAAAACTGATTCTTAATTATATATCTCGTGAACTGTTCAAAATATTGCTTTTCTCTCTTTAGCAAATTTGAACCTCCTTAATTAGACCTACAAATTTTGTTATCCTAAATTTTTTGGTATCAAAATTTTTCTCTTTTAAAATTTGTTGGCATCAAAATATTTATGTGTAAAGCTTTTCGGTATACATTTTTTGCTTTAGAATTATTTTGTTTATACAATTTTATTTCTATAGAAAAAAATTTGTTGGTATCAAAATTTTTCTACACAAAATTTTTCGGTAATAACATTTCACTATGAAAAATTGTTTATAGCAGCATATAAAATTTTATAGAATTCGACTCACATTTCACCATAGCTCTGATAAACACATACGGAAAAGCATTTATGGAAACACTTACGGAAACAGCATAAATTCCACCATATATATATTAAATAAATGATAAACTGTAATAGCTATATCCACTAAATTTGGCACAAGAAAGTCGTATGTCAATACCAATCAGTGCTCCAAATTCTGTTACAATCGGTCAACATTTGATCATAGCTCACATATAAAAAACTTACGCAAACACAAAAAAATATAAAAAGAGGGGTTTATGTCCGTCCGATAAAAGCGCGATAGCGCCTAAAGGAAAATTAGTTTAATTATCTTAAAAAAGTTGTGTATAGAAAATGGGCGAAATCGGTTTATATTTTATTAGAGCTCCCTTATAACCCCGCCACTGGAATCGCATTAATGCTGATAAATTGAAAACAATTGTAAAAGCTATGACGAGTAAATTTAGAATAGAGAAGTTTTGTGTAACAATTATTCAGTATATCAAATTTTATAGGAATCGATCCATATTTGACGAAAAAAATATAACAAAGGCCAGTTAAAGGGTGTTAAGTTAGAAACTATGACAGCTGTGGCCACAAAATTTTACAAGAATAAACTTTATATAAATACCGGGCCGTGTGTTTTTTAATAATCGGTCAACATTTGGCTATAGTTCTTATATATATAACATACCCTTTTTATATCTACAATCAAAAAGATTTGGAGGTACACTCAGTATATAAATAAGATAGCTATCAATCAATGTAAAGTCCAGTCTTTACAACGGTGGATGCATTTGGAACTCCTAACAAAACACATATATATATATATATATATATATATATATATATATATATATATATATATGTAGGATCGGTCAACAATAGGTTAAGAAGATCAACTCGGCTCAAGATAAATGGATAATTACGGGTGCGAGTATTCATTACTCGCATACTTAGATAAAACGACAAATCAAATGAGATAAACAAATCACGAACAGACTGAACAGTTCAGAAGTTAAATTTGAGTGTGTCAGACGGAAAATAACAGATCGGACGTATTTTCAGAATAAAGATGTTTTAGTTAAGAAAATAAACTAATAATAAAAATGTTTCAGTAGAAGAAAAAATATACTATGTAAATTAATTAATTTAAGAATCACTAAATTCTAAAATAGGACTTATTTTAGAATTTAGTAATAACTTATTTAATATAATAAACTTAAAAGAATCATCAAATTCATTTAATTCCTACATATATATAATTCCCCGACAACATTCCAATTGGAACAAGGGGTACTTCTCTCAGACAATGAGCTGCATCCGATTCTATTTTTAGACTCATTGAAAGGTTTTAACGCCGGCTCCGAATGGCAAATGCAATAGTTTGAGAAGTTTTACATAGCCTAACACTCAATAACCAGTGGCTGGCTGAGTTATGAGGTGAACCGCCGCTTTTTTTTTTTGAAAATTTATTTTTTCAAGTGAGTCTGTTTAGGGATCGAACTTGGGCCTCTGGTATGCTAGGCGGATGACTAACCTGCTATACCACGGCGGTTGCTAACAAAACATATAGACCTGCCGTTTTACTATTAACCAGTTAACCTACTTACTAAGCACAACGAAAAGTATTATATTACCCTCGTATAAAATTCGGCACAGCACGAATGTAACTCTCATACTTGTTTATATAAAACTTTTCCATCTATGCTGTTTTTTTTTTTATTTTGACGGATCGAAAAGCCCATATTAACTAAGTAACGAACAAATAAATAGATTTTATAATTAATTTTATTTAAAATTCAAGGTTCTTTGTTTTTTTTTCCTATATCTCTAATGAATATTGATCAACTTTTTTTGTTTGTAATCTCTGTTTGCTATATTAATTTCCATCAATAACATTTATTTACATAACAAAAACAAAATTAATCTACATCTAATTTGCTTTAATAAAAACTAACTTTTTTGCGGTATAATTTTACATCAGCATAATCCATTTTCATTAAAGGCAAAAATCAGCAAATGCTGTCAATAATTTCTAAATTCAAATGCAAACAAAAAAAATGTTTTTTTTTTTTTGCAAAAATAATTTGGTTTACAAATCTGCTAATATTATTTATAATTTAAATAGATTTTACATAAATATATTTTTTGTTTCAAATAATAAAACATGTCATAATTAGTTCAGCTGAATTATCAAATATTTGCGGTTTGATTTAATTTGTTTTGGTCTAGTTTAATTTGTACAATTTATTTCACTTATATTTATTTTTGCTCATTATTGGAATATTGTTGGGTTTAGAAAAAAAATTGTAATGCAGTCACCACACAATAATCTGTTTAGTAACACTGAACATGGATGAAATTATATGATGAAATTATTTTTTTTTTTAAGAAAAAATGCATATTTGTATGAATTCAGATACATTTGCCAAATTTTGTCATCTTACAAAAATTTACTCAATACGCTTCTATATTAGAGAGTCCCACTTTTGTATGGAGAAAATTAAACTTTTTAATACGAAAAGATGTACATAGGTCAAAAATAAGATTTTTAAAATATTACATTCTTTCAAAAAAGTACTAGAAATAACATGTTTTTATACCCTTCACCACCATAGGTGAAAAGGGTATATTGGGTTTGTGCTGATGTTTGTAACGCATAGAAATATTTTTCTGAGACCCACCTTTTAGTATACCAATCGGCTTAGAATCACTCCCTGAGTTGTTTTAACGACGTCCGTCCGGCTGGCTGGCCGGTTATCCATGTAAGCTTGTTATCAGGTCGTAAAATAATGTCATGAAATTTACCACAGGGTCATATTTTGGTCCAAGGACGACGCTTGTACTTTTTGAGCAAAATCGGATTACTATTTCGGGTACCTCACATAGGGATGCCTTCCCGGAATAGAGTTTTTGGTTCTTTACAGCCACAAATTTACCTGTATTTTAATAATGTTCAGCACAAATATTGCCTACGATTACCTTAATCAGTGTACCCATTTTGTAGGAATCGGTCCATTTTTGACCATACCTCCCATACAAGATACATTCTCAAAAGACGTTTATATACACATAAAAGCACAAAAACGTTTATAACTCTAAAGATAAATGCATTTGGTTACTAAAACTTTGCACAGATAAATATTTTGTTTATATTATCAAACAATGGTAGCAATCGGTCCACAATTGACCCTAGCTCCCATATCAGGCCCCTAGCCGGAAATGACATAAATCTCGAAATTTTGAAAAACTAACTCATAGTATATCGTTACTTTAATATAGAAAGGCCCTAAGTCGTTTTTCATTCAAATCGCTTTTTACAGCTTTATCTAACATAATTTTATTAAAATCTTTTAATTTTGAAAAACATTATTACAGTATTAAATTCTTTAGAGAATTTAGTAAAAAACTGCGTTTAAGAAATTGCTAAATCTTCAAAACATAAGATTTTATGTAGTTTTTTCTCACTCTCCTGCAATGTAAGAAAAATATTAGTTAGGGCTTTTCTATATTAAAGTAACGATATGTATGTATGTCTCTAAGACACAAGGAAAACTTGTTAAAGTTGGTCTATATTTGACCTTAGCAATGAAGGGTATCATATAGTCGGGCTTGTTACCTGTTATTATTACATTTTATATTTTTTTTTATACAAATTAACCCTTGCGTACCCATCGCCCTAAATTATTTCCATGCTTTGTCCCTGGGTACGCATGTATAAAAATGTAACTAAAGTCGACTTTGAACGATTTTTTGAATTTTCATTTAAATATAACAACAAAAACATGTAATTTCGAGTAAATTTTTTTAAAAAATTAATATTTTAAAAATTGTACTTTTGACCCTGGTAATAAAAGGGTTTATTACATTATATTTCAACTAAATTTATCATATATATTTATACTCTTTGATATAATTATAATTTCAGTTCTTCCTATAAAAACTGCTAATACATAACAATTCAGGTGCTTTTTTATAACTTTAGTGAAAATTGGGTTTTTGTCGAAATATTTTAACCGGTACGGCTAAACCCTTAGAGATATCGATCTAATTTTTTGATATTAAAATAACGACCTCATTTTCTTGGATTTTATTCTCCCATTTGTTTGTTTTCTGATATTGGAGAGAAAATTTATTATTTGTAATATTTGTGTAGCAAAATTTTCAAAAATTAAAAAAATTACTTTTGAAACCGTAATAAGAAAAAAGTATAATTTTCTTATACGAAAAAAAAAACTAAGTAAATTCGGTTATATTTTAACATAACTCGACCATTTAGTACTTACATGTTATAGAATTGTAAATCGTGTCTTACTTTGAAATTTACTTATCCTTAAGTAAATTTTTTGGTTCTCATTGATATTCCAGAAATTTTTTTAAATTTTATTATAACTGATTAATATTTGGGCAAAAGCTAAAAAACTCCCATTGTTTCACATACAAAAAAAGTTTAACACTTTGTGGGCGGATGCAGCACGTGGTTCTCTTATTCAATTTTAAAAAAATATTTGCAAAGCATATTTTAATGTTACATATAACATTTCTAGGGGGAAATACAGTTCAATTTCGCACTTTCGTAATATAAAGAGCACCCTAATGTATATATTTAAGTAATTCCAATCATTGGACCTTATATGGGAGCTAGGTTCAAATGTAGACTGATTTGACTGAAATTTAGAATTTTTTGACTAGGCACAGTGTCATTAAGAGCACTTTAAATAGATTTTAAAATATTTCAAACGCAAAATATTACTGTAACTATTTGTCCAGAAAATGAGATGTTTAAGTATTTGTATGCTTTGAATACAAATACAATTATTTTAAGGCATAAATATTAAATCTGAAATGAGTACAAATGAATGTTTATAGGGCTCTTAATAATCATATTTTATTTTATTGCATTTGTTTTATATAATGTTAAATAAGTAGTAACAAACTGTTAATATGCATATAAAATAATAATCTCGTTTATGTGTGTATTTATATAACAAATGTGTCACACAACTGCAATAAGAATAGTATAACTTAACTATTGAATAAAATAATTCAACTTTTTAAAAGATTTTGCTTAGATTATTTTAAGAATTTTAAAAAAGGTAATTCGTAGCAATAAAATAATAGCAAAAAGGTCATGCTATATTTGTACTTATTACCATCTTCTTGCAAATACTTTCATAGATTTTTGTGTGTCTATAATATTTTAGTGTTTAGCTTATTTTATGCATTATGTAGTTACTACATTTATGGCTTAAATATTATATTGTATTATTATGGCCCCATTTAATACAAACACATTCATTCAGTACTAGCACATGCTGTTCAATGTGTGTGAGTTAATTTGTTTGGTATGCAAGTGTATGTAGTTGGTATGTTGTGGTAAAATGTTTCGACCACATCCAGACATAAATTGCTATTAGAGTCTCTGTAGATATGTATTCACATATCTCTAGTCATTTCTGTATTTAAAGCACTTTCTGGGTCATTTAAACACTTAATATAATATAAATAGTTCTTATGCCGATAGAATATACTTGTTATTTAAGTAAGTTTATTATTAGTAAAACAAAGACATCAGAGAGATCTAAATTTTCTGTTAATGACAGGTTGATAGGATAATTTATAGATATAGGCTGCATATATGGGAGGCTCTGTAGATCATTTAAGATATTGGGCACTTGCTGTGATTTAAATTGACTAATTAGTTTTTGGATTAAAAACCAAGAATGTGATTTTGAAGAAATTAATTAAGTTGAGTTTTTATTTAAAGAATATTTAAAATTTATTATTCAACCTTTTATCTTTCGAAAGTATTGTAGATACATTATACCCAAAATCAGATATAATCGGGCATACTTCCATTTGTATCTTCCTAAATATTAGCTTAAAAACCAAAGGGATATATTTTATGAATCCTTATGAAATTCTAAGACGATTGAGCAATGATCGTCTGCCAGTCTGTCTGTCTGTCTGTCTGTCTGTCTGTCTGTCTGTCTGTCTGTCTGTCTGTCTGTCTGTCTGTCTGTCTGTCTGTCTGTCTGTCTGTCTGTCTGTCTGTCTGTCTGTCTGTCTGTCTGTCTGTCTGTCTGTCTGTCTGTCTGTCTGTCTGTCTGTCTGTCTGCCTGTCTGTCTGTCTGTCTGTCTGTCTGTCTGTCTGTCTGTCTGTCTGTCTGTCTGTCTGTCTGTCTGTCTGTCTGTCTGTCTGTCTGTCTGTCTGTCTGTCTGTCTGTCTGTCTGTCTGTCTGCCTGTCTGTCTGTCTGTCTGTCTGTCTGTCTGTTTAAGACAAGATAGGGCCGAAACTAAAAGGAGCTAAGTCACTGAAACTTGGCAAAAATTTAGTTCGTTTCTTGGGAAATTTTGGTATTGAAATTTGGGAAAATGAGTTTACATGTGACCATAGCTCCCGTATAGCCTCGTAAGTTCTAAATAAGAACTAGGTAGCATACAAAATTTCATCGAAATCGGTTAACATTCAGTCGTAGCTCCCATACGACTGAATGTGAAAACAGCCTAAATTCCACCAAAAAGTCAAAATTCGTATTCATCTTATTTTGTACAAACCCTAATTCGACGTATTACACCATTTTTACAAACATCAATCTAATTGTTGACACGTTAGACCATGTTTACCACAATTTAAAGCCAAAAATCAACCTAAATCCTAAAACGAAATCAATTTGTTAGACAAATATTTGTGCAGGCTAAAGTTAAGCCCAGATAAAGGGTTTCAAATAATGATGACAGCATAATTTATTTTAAAAAATTTCTAGAAAAAAAAAAATCCACAATTTATATACAATTCATTTCACTTAAGGCCATTAATAAATGTCAAAGGTGTTAAAAGAATAACATTTGAAGTATTTTTATAAACGACTAAACCAAAAAAATATGTAACATTGACTTAACTAAAGTCAAAAATGTAAAAAAGCCTTAGGTGACTAAAAAAGTCTCAGTAAATAAATAAACAAACAAATGTTAAGTTAAAAAGAATATCACTCAAACATATCATTTATAGGGATTAATAGCAGAAGGACTTTTGCAACTTTCGGTAGAGTATACCATTTTTTGTGTGAAATCGTTTAAAACAAGATTTATTTTTTATTAAAGGCTAAGATCTTATCTTTCAAACAGTATATGAGTAATCTGCATATTTTTGCATATGTGTCTGAAAATCGCATTTAATGTGATTATAGGGAAATTTATGGAAAGTAAAAGTAGTTTTTAAAAAACTCGAATTAAACATCATATGTATATAAAAGTAAATAAACAAATTTTTACAATCTTCGGTAGGCTATACCATTTTTTGTGTATCGTTTGAATCAAACTGTATTTTTTATTAAAGGCTGAGGTCTTAGATTTGATCTAATATGTGACTTATCTGCATTTATTTGCATATGTAATTGAAAATCACATATATTGTGATTTTACCCCCTAATTACATTTTATGTGATTTTCATGCTTTTAATAGCAAAAGCTATTAACAGAGATATCAAATTATAGATATGTAGGTCGTAAAAATATTTCTTTATATGTACTTAATAGTTAGGCCAAATACGTTGATAGTAATAAGGTAGGTCCATATTTTCTACTAGAAGTTCCTAATGCATCCACCGTACACAAAGTTTGGAACTATCTCCTTTAAGTCCTATCGTGCCTTCAACTGACAGACTGATACACAATCAGCGCTCAATCGTCTTAGAATTTCATTATCATGCAGATATTAAGGAAGTTACAAACGAAATGACAATCTCAATATACCCCCCCATTCTTTTTGATGGTGGGTATAAAAAGGGGATGTTATACATATAAGAACTATAGTTAAATAGTGACCGATTGTCACAAAATTTTATATACTGGCTTATAAAGCTTATTTATGCAAAATTTAGGGGCCATAGCTGTAATAGCATATATAAGCTTTTGATATGCCATATATCTCGATCGGACTTTTCCATTGGGATACACAAGGGTTTGAGTGCCATCATATACCGAAAAACAGTAAAGTACCGTTATCTGAAAAACGGTACTTGGGAAAATTTTTTTTAGCATTTTTCGTGTTCAGGAGGTCCAAATTAGCCGATTTAGGCATGTGGCATTCTTGGTACTTTTCCAAATTAATAATTTGTAAAGCAGTGTAATAAATCGCCAAAGCTGTTATAATTTGTCATTTATTGGTAAATAAGCGATTAGCCTAGACGAGGATATAAGGGAGCTGTGGTCAAATGTAAACTGATTTCGGGAATTTATAATACCAAAATTCGTTTTGTTTAGCCCCTATCGGGCTTTAGACAGACGGACAGACATAAAGACAGACAGGCATACAAACCGACAGACAGACAGACATAAAGACAGTAGTCATCGCTTCAATGTGAATCGTGTAAGATTTTCATAAGTATTGACAATATTTACTTCTTTTGGTTTTGAGCCAATATTAAGGAAGTCACAAACGAAATGACAAGCTCAATATACTCCCCATTCTGTTTGATGATGGTTATAAAAAGGTAAAAAGTAATAAATTCGTTCTTATACATTTGCCCATATCCATTTATTGAAAATGAATAAAAAAAAACAACAGGTGGCGTATGATTAATACGAATTAAAACGCATGTGTTAAGTATAAATCATACGCACCGTTGGTTGTCCCTTTAACGTATGAATTGTTATAAATTTATTATACGTATGTTTTTGTAGGTTTCAATATCTTGTGTATTTATTTATGCTAAAACTTGAAGTAAATTGAAATATTAATGAAATATGAGATGAATTAAGAAGTAGACCCTATATTTGGCATTGTTTCAAAGATCATCAATATATAAAACATTTTAAACCATTTTATTCTCAATATTTTTCTATATGTTATTTCTTTACACGTGTTTATGAAAATTTCCCTTTGTAAACTGAAAAAATTTTTAACAAAAAAATTTTATTTTCTTAGCATCATTTAAAAAAATGTTTAAATTTAACTTGAAAGGTTCCAGTTGATTTGTGTGTTAAATTAACTTTAGTACTTTAATAAAATAGCCGAGAAAAATTATTCTAAAAAGTAAATGTATAGGACGTGTGAAATTAGTTATCAGCTGATGAATCAGGGTAATATTTGCACAATATTTAGCACCGGAAATAATAAATAGTTCATTCACATTTAAGAAATGTGTAAAGTATTTAATAGAGTTACGTGCTCCTTATATTAACTATTTGCCACAAAATCAGAAAAGGTTTACTAAAGGGCTAGTTAACCTGAGCAAAGTTCTTACTAAAAAATGTTTGTATAGGTTTTTAAAAGAACAATACAAATAAAAAATTGTATATACAATTGCACGAAGAATCTACTGGATAGAAAAATATTAAAACTGTAAAATATAACAAAAACTGTTAGCGTATGATTAATATAAATCAACAATGACAATTCGGCCGCTAAAGAGGGTACAATAAGAAAACCAAAAAAAAATTACATTTTCTATAGAAGAACTTACATTTTCTATAGAAAAACTTACTTTTTCTATAAAAAAACTAACATTTTCTATAGAAAAACTAACATTTTCTATAGAAAAACTAACATTTTCTATAGAAAAACTAACATTTTCTATAGAAAAACTTAAATTTTCTATAGAAAAACTTACATTTTCTATAGAAAAACTTACATTTTCTATAGAAGAACTTACTTTTTCTATAGAAAAACTTACTTTTTCTATAGAAAAACTTACTTTTTCTATAGAAAAACTTACTTTTTCTATAGAAAAACTTACTTTTTCTATAGAAAAACTTACTTTTTCTATAGAAAAACTTACTTTTTCTATAGAAAAACTTACTTTTTCTATAGAAAAACTTACTTTTTCTATAGAAAAACTTACTTTTTCTATAGAAAAACTTACTTTTTCTATAGAAAAACTTACTTTTTCTATAGAAAAACTTACTTTTTCTATAGAAAAACTTACTTTTTTCTATAGAAAAACTTACTTTTTCTATAGAAAAACTTACTTTTTCTATAGAAAAACTTACTTTTTCTATAGAAAAACTTACTTTTTCTATAGAAAAACTTACTTTTTTCTATAGAAAAACTTACTTTTTCTATAGAAAAACTTACTTTTTCTATAGAAAAACTTACTTTTTCTATAGAAAAACTTACTTTTTCTATAGAAAAACTTACTTTTTCTATAGAAAAACTTACTTTTTCTATAGAAAAAACTTACTTTTTCTATAGAAAAACTTACTTTTTCTATAGAAAAACTTACTTTTTCTTTAGAAAAACTTACTTTTTCTATAGAAAAACTTACTTTTTCTATAGAAAAACTTACTTTTTCTATAGAAAAACTTACTTTTTCTATAGAAAAACTTACTTTTTCTATAGAAAAACTTACTTTTTCTATAGAAAAACTTACTTTTTCTATAGAAAAACTTACTTTTTCTATAGAAAAAACTTACTTTTTCTATAGAAAAACTTACTTTTTCTATAGAAAAACTTACTTTTTCTATAGAAAAACTTACTTTTTCTATAGAAAAACTTACTTTTTCTATAGAAAAACTTACTTTTTCTATAGAAAAACTTACTTTTTCTATAGAAAAACTTACTTTTTCTATAGAAAAACTTTACTTTTTCTATAGAAAAACTTACTTTTTCTATAGAAAAACTTACTTTTTCTATAGAAAAACTTACTTTTTCTATAGAAAAACTTACTTTTTCTATAGAAAAACTTACTTTTTCTATAGAAAAACTTACTTTTTCTATAGAAAAACTTACTTTTTCTATAGAAAAACTTACTTTTTCTATAGAAAAACTTACTTTTTCTATAGAAAAACTTACTTTTTCTATAGAAAAACTTACTTTTTCTATAGAAAAACTTACTTTTTCTATAGAAAAACTTACTTTTTCTATAGAAAAACTTACTTTTTCTATAGAAAAACTTACTTTTTCTATAGAAAAACTTACTTTTTCTATAGAAAAACTTACTTTTTCTATAGAAAAACTTACTTTTTCTATAGAAAACTTACTTTTTCTATAGAAAAACTTACTTTTTCTATAGAAAAACTTACTTTTTCTATAGAAAAACTTACTTTTTCTATAGACAAAACTTACTTTTTCTACAGAAAAACTTACTTTTTCTATAGAAAAACTTACTTTTTTCTACAGAAAAACTTACTTTTTCTATAGAAAAACTTACTTTTTCTATAGAAAAACTTACTTTTTCTATAGAAAAACTTACTTTTTTTATAGAAAAACTTACTTTTTTTATAGAAAAACTTACTTTTTTTATAGAAAAAACTTACTTTTTCTATAGAAAAACTTACTTTTTCTATAGAAAAACTTACCTTTTCTATAGAAAAACTTACTTTTTCTATAGAAAAACTTACTTTTTCTATAGAAAAACTTACTTTTTCTATAGAAAAACTTACTTTTTCTATAGAAAAACTTACTTTTTCTATAGAAAAACTTACTTTTTCTATAGAAAAACTTACTTTTTCTATAGAAAAACTTACTTTTTCTATAGAAAAACTTACTTTTTCTATAGAAAAACTTACTTTTTCTATAGAAAAACTTACTTTTTCTATAGAAAAACTTACTTTTTCTATAGAAAAACTTACTTTTTCTATAGAACAAACTTACTTTTTCTATAGAAAAACTTACTTTTTCTATAGAAAAACTTACCTTTTCTATAGAAAAACTTACTTTTTCTATAGAAAACCTTACTTTTTCTATAGAAAAACTTACTTTTTCTATAGAAAAACTTACTTTTTCTATAGAAAAACTTACTTTTTCTATAGAAAAACTTACTTTTTCTATAGAAAAACTTACTTTTTCTATAGAAAAACTTACTTTTTTTATAGAAAAACTTACTTTTTTTTATAGAAAAACTTACTTTTTTTATAGAAAAACTTACTTTTTCTTTAGAAAAACTTACTTTTTCTATAGAAAAACTTACTTTTTCTATAGAAAAACTTACTTTTTCTATAGAGAAACTTATTTTTCTATAGAAAAACTTACTTTTTCTATAGAAAAACTTACTTTTTTTATAGAAAAACCTTACTTTTTTTATAGAAAAACTTACTTTTTCTATAGAAAAACTTACTTTTTCTATAGAAAAACTTACTTTTTCTATAGAAAAACTTACTTTTTCTATAGAAAAACTTACTTTTTCTATAGAAAAACTTACTTTTTCTATAGAAAAATTTACTTTTTCTATAGAAAACTTACTTTTTCTATAGAAAAACTTACTTTTTCTATAGAAAAACTTACTTTTTCTATAGAAAAACTTACTTTTTCTATAGAAAAACATACTTTTTCTATAGAAAAACTTACTTTTTTCTATAGAAAAACTTACTTTTTCTATAGAAAAACTTACTTTTTCTATAGAAAAACTTACTTTTTTTATAGAAAAACTTACTTTTTTTATAGAAAAACTTACTTTTTCTATAGAAAAAACTTACTTTTTCTATAGAAAAACTTACTTTTTCTATAGAAAAACTTACTTTTTCTATAGAAAAACTTACTTTTTCCATAGAAAAACTTACTTTTTCTATAGAAAAACTTACTTTTTCTATAGAAAAACTTACTTTTTCTATAGAAAAACTTACTTTTTCTATAGAAAAACTTACGTTTTCTATAGAAAAACATACTTTTTCTATAGAAAAACTTACTTTTACTATAGAAAGCTTACTTTTTCTACAGAAAAACTTACTTTTTCTATAGAAAAACTTACTTTTTCTATAGAAAAAACTTACTTTTTCTATAGAAAAACTTACTTTTTCTATAGAAAAACTTACCTTTTCTATAGAAAAACTTACTTTTTCTATAGAAAAACTTACTTTTTCTATAGAAAAACTTACTTTTTCTATAGAAAAACTTACTTTTTCTATAGAAAAACTTACTTTTTCTATAGAAAAACTTACTTTTTTCTATAGAAAAACTTACTTTTTCTATAGAAAAAACTTACTTTTTCGATAGAAGAACTTACTTTTTCTATAGAAAAACTTACTTTTTCTATAGAAAAACTTACTTTTTCTATAGAAAAACTTACTTTTTCTATAGAAAAACTTACTTTTTCTATAGAAAAACTTACTTTTTCTATAGAAAAACTTACTTTTTCTATAGAAAAACTTACTTTTTCTATAGAAAAACTTACTTTTTCTATAGAAAAACTTACTTTTTCTATAGAAAACTTACTTTTTCGATAGAAAAACTTACTTTTTTCTATAGAAAAACTTACTTTTTCTATAGAAAAACTTACTTTTTCTATAGAAAAACTTACTTTTTCTATAGAAAAACTTACTTTTTCTATAGAAAAACTTACTTTTTCTATAGAAAAACTTACTTTTTCTATAGAAAAACTTACCTTTTCTATAGAAAAACTTACTTTTCTATAGAAAAACTTACTTTTTCTATAGAAAAACTTACTTTTTCTATAGAAAAACTTACTTTTTCTATAGAAAAACTTACTTTTTCTATAGAAAAACTTACTTTTTCTATAGAAAAACTTACTTTTTCTATAGAAAAACTTACTTTTTCTATAGAAAAACTTACTTTTTCTATAGAAAAACTTACTTTTTCTATAGAAAAACTTACTTTTTCTATAGAAAAACTTACTTTTTCTATAGAAAAACTTACTTTTTCTATAGAAAAACTTACTTTTTCTATAGAAAAACTTACTTTTCTATAGAAAAACTTACTTTTTCTATAGAAAAACTTACTTTTTTCTATAAAAAAACTTACCTTTTCTACAGAAAAAGTTACTTTTTCTATAGAAAAACTTACTTTTTCTATAGAAAAACTTACTTTTTCTATAGAAAATCTTACTTTTTCTATAGAAAATCTTACTTTTTCTATAGAAAAACTTACTTTTTCTATAGAAAAAACTTACTTTTTCTATAGAAAAACTTACTTTTTCTATAGAAAAACTTACTTTTTCTATAGAAAAATTTACTTTTTCTATAGAAAAACTTACTTTTTCTATAGAAAATCTTACTTTTTCTATAGAAAAACTTACTTTTTCTATAGAAAATCTTACTTTTTCTATAGAAAAACTTACTTTTTCTATAGAAAAACTTACTTTTTCTAGAAAAACTTACTTTTTCTATAGAAAAACTTACTTTTTCTATAGAAAAACTTACTTTTTCTATAGAAAAACTTACTTTTTCTATAGAAAATCTTACTTTTTCTATAGAAAAACTTACTTTTTCTATAGAAAAACTTACTTTTTCTATAGAAAAACTTACTTTTTCTATAGAAAAACTTACTTTTTCTATAGAAAAATTTACTTTTTCTATAGAAAAACTTACTTTTTCTATAGAAAAACTTACTTTTTCTATAGAAAAACTTACTTTTTCTATAGAAAAACTTACTTTTTCTATAGAAAAACTTACTTTTTCTATAGAAAAACTTACTTTTTCTATAGAAAAACTTACTTTTTCTATAGAAAAACTTACTTTTTCTATAGAAAAACTTACTTTTTCTATAGAAAAACTTACTTTTTCTATAGAAAAAACTTACTTTTTCTATAGAAAAACTTACTTTTTCTATAGAAAAACTTACTTTTTCTATAGAAAAACTTACTTTTTCTATAGAAAAACTTACTTTTTCTATGGAAAAACTTACTTTTTCTATAGAAAAACTTACTTTTTCTATAGAAAAACTTACTTTTTCTATAGAAAAACTTACTTTTTCTATAGAAAAACTTACTTTTTCTATAGAAAAACTTACTTTTTCTATAGAAAAACTTACTTTTTCTATAGAAAAACTTACTTTTTCTATAGAAAAACTTACTTTTTCTATAGAAAAACTTACTTTTTCTATAGAAAAACTTACTTTTTCTATAGAAAAACTTACTTTTTCTATAGAAAAACTTACTTTTTCTATAGAAAAACTTACTTTTTCTATAGAAAAACTTACTTTTTCTATAGAAAAACTTACTTTTTCTATAGAAAAACTTACTTTTTCTATAGAAAAACTTACTTTTTCCATAGAAAAACTTACTTTTTCTATAGAAAAAACTTACTTTTTCTATAGAAAAACTTACTTTTTCTATAGAAAAACTTACTTTTTCTATAGAAAAACTTACTTTTTCTATAGAAAAACTTACTTTTTCTATAGAAAAACTTACTTTTTCTATAGAAAAAACTTACTTTTTCTATAGAAAAACTTACTTTTTCTATAGAAAAACTTACTTTTTCTATAGAAAAACTTACTTTTTCTATAGAAAAACTTACTTTTTCTATAGAAAAACTTACTTTTTCTATAGAAAAACTTACTTTTTCTATAGAAAAACTTACTTTTTCTATAGAAAAAACTTACTTTTTCTATAGAAAAACTTACTTTTTCTATAGAAAAACT
Source organism: Stomorhina lunata (assembly GCA_933228675.1). Lineage (NCBI taxonomy): Eukaryota > Metazoa > Arthropoda > Insecta > Diptera > Rhiniidae > Stomorhina > Stomorhina lunata. The sequence goes on from OW121743.1 coordinate 66,746,601, forward strand.
TACTTTTTCTATAGAAAAACTTACTTTTTCTATAGAAAAACTTACTTTTTCTATAGAAAAACTTACTTTTTCTATAGAAAAACTTACTTTTTCTATAGAAAAACTTACTTTTTCTATAGAAAAACTTACTTTTTCTATAGAAAAACTTACTTTTTCTATAGAAAAACTTACTTTTTCTATAGAAAAACTTACTTTTTCTATAGAAAAACTTACTTTTTCTATAGAAAAACTTACTTTTTCTATAGAAAAACTTACTTTTTCTATAGAAAAACTTACTTTTTCTATAGAAAAACTTACTTTTTCTATAGAAATGCTTACCTTTCCTATAGAATTTTGTAGCAGAGGTTTACCTTAAGGTGTATATGTATTATGTATTATATATGAAAGAAATGGTGTACTGGGCTGAATAAAGTTCTAACATCATTTATTCCCTGTAGAGGGACAATATTATAAAAGCTGATGGCGTATGATTAATATGAAGCAACATGTGTCACCCATAGTTGTTAAGGAGGGGGTTCAGATTTTGAAAGAGATCCTTAGGATTTCCATACAATTATTTACATATCCTTTATTAAAAACAATATTATCAATAACTGCCAGAATATGCAAATAAACATTTAATTTTTCTTTTTTTCTGGTGTAGAAAATACCAGTATAATATCGAAAAATAACTTGATGTAAGAGACAGAATTTTTTTTATTTACTTTTGATTTATTTAAATTGAATATGTATGACCATTGTATGAAGCTATAGCAATACTTAAACAAACAACACTACGTTGGCTCATATTTAATAGGTCATACATAAAACATAGCAGCGACACCTTCACCTCCAATATTTGTTTGAGAAAAATGAATATAACGCAGGAATATTGCATTGCCATTAGCAACCAAAAACCAATATATGTCTTAATGTTTCACTTGCAACATTTATCCATGTATGTACATTTAAAGGCAAATACAATGTTTTGCCAAAAGTAAAACCCCATTCTTTGAAAGCTTAAAATGCCCTAGCAGAATTTATTTTTTATTAAAACAGATGGCCGCAACATACCCGCAAAGTAACCAAATGGAAAACTTTATTTTTTCACATAAATCAATATAAGATGAAAAATATAGGAGAAATTCTTCATTTCTATGAAATTGGCCATTCGCATTATTCATTCGATATAAAACTCATAAAGTAAAGAAAGAAGAAATAAACTTTTTTTATTACTCAACCATTAATTTTAAAAAAACTTTGTAAAACATTCAATTCCTAATGTTTTTAAAGCCATTATAACTAATAATTATGAATAATATTAATAACAAAAGCAGAGAAAATAATTCTAAAAAAGCATTTTAAAACAAAACCAACCAAAACTAATAAATTATTCATCTAAATATGCATTTGTAATGATTTATACAGTTTTTTCTTTGAGAACTAAAACTTTTGGGGTTAAACAAATACTAACAGGGATTAAATGATTGCAGTAACAAAACCAAATAAAGGGACAATAATATTAATTAACATTATTTGAGCCAAAAGCCAAAGAGAAAATAGAAAAACAAATTACATTTTGCTCAGGGTGGTAACATTGGCCAAAAGCCAAATTAGAACGAATTAGTTTTGTTTGTATGTGTGTTAGTATTATTTATTGTTTTATGCTAAAACATATTACGTATGTCAGTAATAGTAAAATTTTATAGCCAACATAAAAACTTTAACTGAAAAGTATGTATGTATGTATTCAAGTGTGTATGTATGACATTTGTAGACGTTCGCACTAAAACGTAACAATTCCATTATAAATCATTTTGATAAATACTTCAACAGAAATCAAAACTATATAATACAAAAAATATCCCTATCGGTACAAATGTAATTTTGTGTGAAAATTCATTGCAAAAATTTTAATTTTATAAAAATTGTTACGTTAGACTTTGGCATTTCTGCTGCAAAAAAAAAGCTATTTTTGACCACCGCTTTTGAAAAATCGAATGATGCAGTTCTATAAAGAAGAGGGTAAATATTAAAAATCAATAATTTTTTTCAAGAAAAATTGATAATTGTATTATAAAAAGAGCTATTGAAATGTGCTTAATGTTTGAAAACAAAAAGTGATGAAATTTTTCATCAAACTCAGTAGCTTATAAATCGAATATTGTTTAACAGCTTTGATCTTGATGTCGATTTTATTCAGATACAAAACCTTGGTTTTAGTCTGCAGAAGAAAATAAATAAAAGCTCTACAAAATTCAGTGTTTTCGTTTTTCTTTGGACAAAAACTAAGTCGACTCGGTCTTGCTAGGTGCTTTCACCATTGCCATGTGAAAGCCTCTTCTTTAGATTCAGCGAAAAAAAATCATCGAAATTTACAGATCGTAGAACGAAATTTTAATTTTTTTGGAAAAAGTCACGTAAATTGTTACTTATAATTTAAGCAAAAAGTGTTGCAGTCGCTTAGGCGTAACCTTTTAATCAAATTTAATTTAATTGTTTTAACTTTTGTTTGGCTCGGTTTTGTTCGGTGCTTTCACCATAATCAGGTGAAAGGAAAAAGTCTCTTCTTTAGATTCAGAGAAAAAAATTCACCGAAATTTATCGACCGTAGAACAAAATTTAAAATTTTCTGAAAAAAGTCATATAAATTGTTACTTATAATTTAAGCAAAAAGTGTTGCAGTCGTTAAGGCGTAGCTTTTTAATCAAATTGAATTGAAGTGTAAGTCGGATTTTAACCAACTATAGTAAAGCTATTTTTTTGGGTCAACCAAAAAAATTGTACTGAAATGTGGTTTAAAAAATTGTATTGAAATGTGCTTAATGTTTTAAAACGAAAAGTGATGAAATTTGTTATCAAACTAAGTAGCGCATGCATCGAAAATAGTTTCACAGCTTTAATCTTGATATTGATTTAGTTAAGGCACAAAGCCTTTGTTTCAGTCTGCAGCAGAAAATTACTTAATCTCGTAAATAGTGTAGGAGATATCAAGAAATTAAAAAAGCTCTACAAAATTCAGTGTATTCGTTTTTCTTTGGACAAAAACTATGTTGAATCGGTTTTGCTCGGTGCTCCCACCATAACCATGTGAAAGGTCAAAGTCTCTTCTTGAGATTCAGTAAAAAAAATTCATCGAAATTTATCGATCGTAAAATAAAGCTAAAAATTTTCTGGAAAAAGTCAAGTAAATTGTTACGCAAAAATAAGTGAAAAATGGGGATCCAAAGCAGGTACGCCAAGGAGTGGACGGACTTGAACGAAAATTGATTCAGCTCTTTGTTGGCTAAACTAATAGACGTGTGAGAATTCCGGTTTATACATTGTAAAGAATAAATTGGCGTTTTTGCGATTTAATTTAATGTAACTGTAAAATGAAATTTATTTTTAAAAAATTTAATTGTTATATTTTGGTGCGAACGTCTTCGTTTATATATACATTGTATGTTTTGCTAGTATATGTTGCAACAATTGTCTATAAAATTTATGGCATTGTTTTAATTACACTTTTAGGATTACAATTTGTTGGATGGTAAAATTTTACTAAACTGTTTGTCAAATTTTATTTGAGCCAAAAAGTTTGACCTACTAAAATCGTATTTAAACTTAGTAAAATTAAAAAATCACAAAAAATTATTTATTTCGATAAAATTTGATGATCTTTTATCTTAAAAGTAAAACCATAAGCCTTGATTGTGTAAAATTTCGATTTAATATGAAAAACTTTGATTTTATGTGAAAAAATTTAGTGATCCCAAAATTTCGTTAGATTTCCCTTTAAACGCATAATAACAAAGTTACAGCCATTTAAAGCTTTTTTGTGAAAAATTTCGATTTTATATGAAAATAATTTAATTTCTTCAAAAAGAAGAAGAAACCAAATTCCTCGACGCGTTTCGATGGTTGGTTAAGCCATCTATTCAGGAGGATTATCACCAATTTAGACAGATCGAAAACCTCTCATTATTACTAAATTTACAAACATAAATATTAAGAATTATGTTCATAAAACAAAAGTAAAAGCGTAGATTATCGACTGAACAAAAACAAACATTTTTCAGTTTTCATCTACCTTCACTTCCCACATTCTTGCTGTAGCCGTCGGCTACTATAATACAAATACACTTCTTTTTGAATAATATTTACATCCCGACTATTTTGTTATTTTTTGATAATTTAATTTCTCTAAAAAAATTTAGTGATCCCAAAATTTCGTTAGACTTCCATTTAAACGCGTAATAACAAAGTTAAAGCCATTTAAAGTTTTTTTGTGAAAAATTTCGATTTATATGAAAAAGAAAATAATTTTTTTAGAAAATTTTAGTCATTCCAAAATTTCGTTAGATTTCCATTTAAACGCATAATAACAAAGTTGCAGCCATTTAAAGTTTTTTTGTGAAAAATTTCGATTTTATATGAAAAAAAAAATTTCTTGTTTTAAAAAAATTAAGTGAACCCAAAATTTCGTTAGATTTCCATTTAAACGCATAATAACAAAGTTACAGAAATTTAAAGTTATTTTGTGAAAAATTTCGATTTTATATGAAAAAAATTTAATTTTTCTAAAAAATTTTAGTGATCCCAAAATTTCGTTAGATTTCCATTTAAACGCATAATAACAAAGTTACAGCCATTTAAAGTTGTTTTATGAAAAATTTCAATTTTGTATGAAAAAAAAAATTTTTTATGAAAAATTTTAGTGATCCCAAAATTTCGTTAGATTTCCATTTAAACGCATAATAACAAAGTTACAGCCATTTAAAGTTTTTTTATGAAAAAAAAAAAATTTAATGAAAAAATTTAGTGATCCCAAAATTTCGTTAGATTTCCATTTAAACGCATAATAACAAAGTTACAGCCATTTAAAGTTTTTTTATAAAAAATTTCAATTTAGTATAAAAAAAAATATAATTTTTTATGAAAAATTTTAGTGATCCCAAAATTTCGTTAGATTTCCATTTAAACGCATAATAACAAAGTTACAGCCATTTCGTTAGATTTCCATTTTAACGCATAATAACAAAGTTACAGCCATTTAAAGTTTTTTTATGAAAAATTTCAATTTTGTATGAAAAAAAAAAATTTTTATTTAAAATTTTAGTGATCCCAAAAATTTTAGTGATCCCAAATTTCGTTAGATTTCCATTTAAACGCATAATAACAAAGTTACAGCCATTTAAAGTTTTTTATAAAAAATTTCGATTTTGTATGAAAAAAAATTTTTTTTTTTATGAAAAATTTTAGTGATCCCAAAATTTCGTTAGATTTCCATTTAAACGCATAATAACAAAGTTACAGCCATTTAAAGTTTTTTTATGAAAAATTTCGATTTTGTATGAAAAAAAATTTTTTTTATGAAAAATTTTAGTGATCCTAAAATTTCGTTAGATTTCCATTTAAACGCATAATAACAAAGTTACAGCCATTTAAAGTTCTTTTATGAAAAATTTCGATTTTGTATGAAAAAAAAAAAATTTTTATAAAAAATTTTAGTGATCCCAAAATTTCGTTAGATTTCCATTTAAACGCATAATAACAAAGTTACAGCCATTTAAAGTTTTTTTTATGAAAAATTTCGATTTTGTATGAAAAAAAAAAATTTTTATGAAAAATTTTAGTGATCCCAAAATTTTGTTAGATTTCCATTTAAACGCATAATAACAAATTTACAGCCATTTAAAGTTTTTTTATGAAAAATTTCGATTTTGTATAAAAAAAAAATTTTTTTATGAAAAATTTTAGTGATCCCAAAATTTCGTTAGATTTCCATTTAAACGCATAATAACAAAGTTACAGCCATTTAAAGTTTTTTTATGAAAAATTTCGATTTTGTATGAAAAAAAAAATTTTTTTATGAAAAATTTTAGTGATCCCAAAATTTCGTTAGATTTCCATTTAAACGCATAATAACAAAGTTACAGCCACTTAAAGTTTTTTTATGAAAAATTTCAATTTTTTATGAAAAAAAAAATTTTAGTGATCCCAAAATTTCGTTAGATTTCCATTTAAACGCATAATAACAAAGTTACAGCCATTTAAAGTTTTTTTATGAAAAAAAAAAATTTAATGAAAAAATTTAGTGATCCCAAAATTTCGTTAGATTTCCATTTAAACGCATAATAACAAAGTTACAGCCATTTCGTTAGATTTCCATTTTAACGCATAATAACAAAGTTACAGCCATTTAAAGTTTTTTTATGAAAAATTTCAATTTTGTATGAAAAAAAAAAAAATTTTTATTTAAAATTTTAGTGATCCCAAAAATTTTAGTGATCCCAAATTTCGTTAGATTTCCATTTAAACGCATAATAACAAAGTTACAGCCATTTAAAGTTTTTTATAAAAAATTTCGATTTTGTATGAAAAAAATTTTTTTTTTTATGAAAAATTTTAGTGATCCCAAAATTTCGTTAGATTTCCATTTAAACGCATAATAACAAAGTTACAGCCATTTAAAGTTTTTTTTATCAAAAATTTCGATTTTGTATGAAAAAAAAATTTTTTTTATGGAAAATTTTAGTGATCCCAAAATTTCGTTAGATTTCCATTTAAACGCATAATAACAAAGTTACAGCCATTTAAAGTTTTTTTATGAAAAATTTCGATTTTGTATGAAAAAAATTTTTTTTTATGAAAAATTTTAGTGATCCTAAAATTTCGTTAGATTTGCATTTAAACGCATAATAACAAAGTTACAGCCATTTAAAGTTCTTTTATGAAAAATTTCGATTTTGTATGAAAAAAAAAAAATTTTTATAAAAAATTTTAGTGATCCCAAAATTTCGTTAGATTTCCATTTAAACGCATAATAACAAAGTCACAGCCATTTAAAGTTTTTTTTATGAAAAATTTCGATTTTGTATGAAAAAAAAAAATTTTTATGAAAAATTTTAGTGATCCCAAAATTTTGTTAGATTTCCATTTAAACGCATAATAACAAATTTACAGCCATTTAAAGTTTTTTTATGAAAAATTTCGATTTTGTATAAAAAAAAAATTTTTTATGAAAAATTTTAGTGATCCCAAAATTTCGTTAGATTTCCATTTAAACGCATAATAACAAAGTTACAGCCATTTAAAGTTTTTTTATGAAAAATTTCGATTTTGTATGAAAAAAAAAATTTTTTTATGAAAAATTTTAGTGATCCCAAAATTTCGTTAGATTTCCATTTAAACGCATAATAACAAAGTTACAGCCACTTAAAGTTTTTTTATGAAAAATTTCAATTTTTTATGAAAAAAAAAAAATTTTAGTGATCCCAAAATTTCGTTAGATTTCCATTTAAACGCATAATAACAAAGTTACAGCCATTTAAAGTTTTTTTATGAAAAAAAAAAATTTAATGAAAAAATTTAGTGATCCCAAAATTTCGTTAGATTTCCATTTAAACGCATAATAACAAAGTTACAGCCATTTCGTTAGATTCCCATTTTAACGCATAATAACAAAGTTACAGCCATTTAAAGTTTTTTTATGAAAAATTTCAATTTTGTATGAAAAAAAAAAAAATTTTATTTAAAATTTTAGTGATCCCAAAAATTTTAGTGATCCCAAATTTCGTTAGATTTCCATTTAAACGCATAATAACAAAGTTACAGCCATTTAAAGTTTTTTATAAAAAATTTCGATTTTGTATGAAAAAAATTTTTTTTTTTTATGAAAAATTTTAGTGATCCCAAAATTTCGTTAGATTTCCATTTAAACGCATAATAACAAAGTTACAGCCATTTAAAGTTTTTTTTATCAAAAATTTCGATTTTGTATGAAAAAAAAATTTTTTTTATGGAAAATTTTAGTGATCCCAAAATTTCGTTAGATTTCCATTTAAACGCATAATAACAAAGTTACAGCCATTTAAAGTTTTTTTATGAAAAATTTCGATTTTGTATGAAAAAAATTTTTTTTTTATGAAAAATTTTAGTGATCCTAAAATTTCGTTAGATTTGCATTTAAACGCATAATAACAAAGTTACAGCCATTTAAAGTTCTTTTATGAAAAATTTCGATTTTGTATGAAAAAAAAAAAATTTATAAAAAATTTTAGTGATCCCAAAATTTCGTTAGATTTCCATTTAAACGCATAATAACAAAGTTACAGCCATTTAAAGTTTTTTTTTTATGAAAAATTTCGATTTTGTATGAAAAAAAAAAAATTTTTATGAAAAATTTTAGTGATCCCAAAATTTTGTTAGATTTCCATTTAAACGCATAATAACAAATTTACAGCCATTTAGAGTTTTTTTATGAAAAATTTCGATTTTGTATGAAAAAAAAATTTTTTTATGAAAAATTTTAGTGATCCCAAAATTTCGTTAGATTTCCATTTAAACGCATAATAACAAAGTTACAGCCATTTAAAGTTTTTTTATGAAAAATTTCGATTTTGTATGAAAAAAAAAATTTTTTTATGAAAAATTTTAGTGATCCCAAAATTTCGTTAGATTTCCATTTAAACGCATAATAACAAAGTTACAGCCACTTAAAGTTTTTTTATGAAAAATTTCAATTTTTTATGAAAAAAAAAATTGTTGTTATGAAAAATTTTAGTGATCCAAAAATTTCGTTAGATTTCCATTTAAACGCATAATAACAAAGTTACAGCCATTTAAAGATTTTTTATGAAAAATTTCGATTTTGTATGAAAAAAAAAAATTTTTTATGAAAAATTTTAGTGATCCCAAAATTTCGTTAGATTTCCATTTAAACGCATAATAACAAAGTTACAGCCACTTAAAGTTTTTTTATGAAAAATTTCAATTTTTTATGAAAAAAAAAATTGTTGTTATGAAAAATTTTAGTGATCCCAAAATTTCGTAAGATTTCCATTTTAACGCATAATAACAAAGTTACAGCCATTTAAAGTTTTTTTATAAAAAATTTAGATTTTGTATGGAAAAAAAATTTTTTTATGAAAAATTTTAGTGATCCCAAAATTTCGTTAGATTTCCATTTAAACGCATAATAACAAAGTTACAGCCATTTAAAATTTTTTATGAAAAATTTCGATTTTGTATGAAAAAAAAATTTTTCATGAAAAATTTTAGTGATCCCATAATTTCGTTAGATTTCCATTTAAACGCATAATAACAAAGTTACAGCCATTTAAAGTTTTTTTATGACAAAATTCGATTTTGTATGAAAAAAAAAATTTTTTTATGTAAAATTTTAGTGATCCCAAAATTTCGTTACATTTCCATTTAAACGCATAATAACAAAGTTACAGCCATTTAAAGTTTTTTTATAAAAAATTTCGATTTTGTATGAAAAAAAAAAATTTTTTATAAAAATTTCATAAAAAATTTTAGTGATCCCAAAATTTCGTTAGATTTCCATTTAAACGCATAATAACAAAGTTACAGCCATTTAAAGATTTTTTATGAAAAATTTCGATTTTGTATGAAAAAAAAAAATTTTTATGAAAAATTTTAGTGATCCCAAAATTTCGTTAGATTTCCATTTAAACGCATAATAACAAAGTTACAGCCATTTAAAGTTTTTTTTATGAAAAATTTCGATTTTGTACGAAAAAAAAAATTTTTATGAAAAATTTTAGTGATCCCAAAATTTCGTTAGGTTTCCATTTAAACGCATAATAACAAAGTTACAGCCATTTAAAGTTTTTTTTATAAAAAATTTCGATTTTGTATGAAAAAAAAAAATTTAGAAAAATTTTAGTGATCCCAAAATTTCGTTAGATTTCCATTTAAACGCATAATAACAAAGTTACAGCCATTTAAAGTTTTTTAATGAAAAATTTCAATTTTTTATTAAAAAAAAAATTTTTCTTATGAAAATTTTAGTGATCCCAAAATTTCGTTAGATTTCCATTTAAACGCATAATAACAAAGTTACAGCCATTTAAAGTTTTTTAATGAAAAATTTCAATTTTTTATTAAAAATAAAATTTTTGTTATGAAAAATTTTAGTGATCCCAAAATTTCGTTAGATTTCCATTTAAACGCATGATAACAAAGTTACAGCCATTTAAAGTTTTTTATGAAAAATTTCGATTTTGTATGAAAAACAAATTTTTTTTATGAAAAATTTTAGTGATCCCAAAATTTCGTTAGATTTCCATTTAAACGCATAATAACAAAGTTACAGCCATTTAAAGTTTTTTTATGAAAAATTTCGATTTTGTATGAAAAAAATTTTTTTTTATGAAAAATTTTAGTGATCCCAAAATTTCGTCAGATTTCCATTTAAACGCATAATAACAAAGTTACAGCCATTTAAAGTTTTTTAATGAAAAATTTCAATTTTGTATGAAAAAAAATTTTTGTTATGAAAAATTTTAGTGATTCCAAAATTTAGTTAGGTTTCCATTTAAACGCATAATAACAAAGTTACAGCCATTTAAAGATTTTTTATGAAAAATTTCGATTTTGTATAAAAAAAAAAATTTTTTATAAAAAATTTTAGTGATCCCAAAATTTCGTTAGATTTCCATTTAAACGCATAATAACAAAGTTACAGCCATTTAAAGTTTTTTTTATAAAAAATTTCGATTTTGTATGAAAAAAAATTTTTTTTTATGAAAAATTTTAGTGATCCCAAAATTTCGTTAGATTTCCATTTAAACGCATAATAACAAAGTTACAGCCATTTAAAGTTTTTTAATGAAAAATTTCAATTTTTTATTAAAAAAAAAAATTTTTGTTATGAAAAATTTTAGTGATCCCAAAATTTCGTTAGATGATCCCAAAATTTCGTTAGATTTCCATTTAAACGCATAATAACAAAGTTACAGCCATTTAAAGTTTTTTTATGAAAAATTTCAATTTTTTATGAAAAAAAAAATTGTTGTTATGAAAAATTTTAGTGATCCAAAAATTTCGTTAGATTTCCATTTTAACGCATAATAACAAAGTTACAGCCATTTAAAGTTTTTTTATAAAAAATTTCGATTTTGTATGAAAAAAAAATTTTTCATGAAAAATTTTAGTGATCCCATAATTTCGTTAGATTTCCATTTAAACGCATAATAACAAAGTTACAGCCATTTAAAGTTTTTTTATGAAAAATTTCGATTTTGTATGAAAAAAAAATTTTTTTTATGAAAAATTTTAGTGATCCCAAAATTTCGTTACATTTCCATTTAAACGCATAATAACAAAGTTACAGCCATTTAAAGTTTTTCTATGAAAAATTTCGATTTTGTATGGAAAAAAAATTTTTTTATGAAAAATTTTAGTGATCGCAAAATTTCGTTAGATTTCCATTTAAACGCATAATAACAAAGTTACAGCCATTTAAAATTTTTTATGAAAAATTTCGATTTTGTATGAAAAAAAAATTTTTCATGAAAAATTTTAGTGATCCCATAATTTCGTTAGATTTCCATTTAAACGCATAATAACAAAGTTACAGCCATTTAAAGTTTTTTTTTGAAAAATTTCGATTTTGTATGAAAAAAAAATTTTTTTTATGAAAAATTTTAGTAATCCCAAAATTTCGTTACATTTCCATTTAAACGCATAATAACAAAGTTACAGCCATTTAAAGTTTTTCTATGAAAAATTTCGATTTTGTATGAAAAAAAAAATTTTTTTATAAAAATTTCATAATGAATTTTAGTGATCCCAAAATTTCGTTAGATTTCCATTTAAACGCATAATAACAAAGTTACAGCCATTTAAAGATTTTTTATGAAAAATTTCGATTTTGTATGAAAAAAAAATTTTTCATGAAAAATTTTAGTGATTCCATAATTTCGTTAGATTTCCATTTAAACGCATAATAACAAAGTTACAGCCATTTAAAGTTTTTTTATGAAAAATTTCGATTTTGTATGAAAAAAAAATTTTTTTTTATGAAAAATTTTAGTGATCCCGTTAGATTTCCATTTAAACGCATAATAACAAAGTTACAGCCATTTAAAGTTTTTTTTAATGAAAAATTTCGATTTTGTATGAAAAAAAAAATTTTTTTATAAAAATTTCATAAAAAATTTTAGTGATCCCAAAATTTCGTTAGATTTCCATTTAAACGCATAATAACAAAGTTACAGCCATTTAAAGTTTTTTTATGAAAAATTTCGATTTTGTACGAAAAAACAAATTTTTATGAAAAATTTTAGTGATCCCAAAATTTCGTTAGATTTTTATTTAAACGCATAATAACAAAGTTACAGCCATTTAAAGTTTTTTTATGAAAAATTTAGATTTTGTACGAAAAAAAAAAATTTTTCCATTTAAACGCATAATAACAAAGTTACAGCCATTTAAAGATTTTTTATGAAAAATTTCGATTTTGTATGAAAAAAAAATTTTTTTATAAAAAATTTTAGTGATCCCAAAATTTCGTTAGATTTCCATTTAAACGCATAATAACAAAGTTACAGCCATTTAAAGATTTTTTATGAAAAATTTCGATTTTGTATGAAAAAAAAATTTTTTAATGAAAAATTTTAGTGATCCCAAAATTTCGTTAGATTTCAATTTAAACGCATAATAACAAAGTTACAGCCATTTAAAGTTTTTTTTATGAAAAATTTCGATTTTGTACGAAAAAAAAAAATTTTATGAAAAATTTTAGTGATCCCAAAATTTCGTTAGATTTCCATTTAAACGCATAATAACAAAGTTACAGCCATTTAAAGATTTTTTATGAAAAATTTCGAATTGTATAAAAAAAAAAAATTTTTATAAAAAATTTTAGTGATCCCAAAATTACGTTAGATTTCCATTTAAACGCATAATAACAAAGTTACAGCCATTTAAAGTTTTTTAATGAAAAATTTCAATTTTTTATTAAAAAAAAAATTTTTCTTATGAAAATTTTAGTGATCCCAAAATTTCGTTAGATTTCCATTTAAACGCATAATAACAAAGTTACAGCCATTTAAAGTTTTTTTATAAAAAATTTCGATTTTGTATGAAAAAAAAATTTTTTTTATGAAAAATTTTAGTGATCCCAAAATTTCGTTAGATTTCCATTTAAACGCATAATAACAAAGTTACAGCCATTTAAAGTTTTTTTATAAAAAATTTCGATTTTGTATGAAAAAAAAAATTTTTTTATGAAAAATTTTAGTGATCCCAAAATTACGTTAGATTTCCATTTAAACGCATAATAACAAAGTTACAGCCATTTAAAGTTTTTTAATGAAAAATTTCAATTTTTTATTAAAAATAAAATTTTTGTTATGAAAAATTTTAGTGATCCCAAAATTTCGTTAGATTTCCATTTAAACGCATGATAACAAAGTTACAGCCATTTAAAGTTTTTTATGAAAAATTTCGATTTTGTATGAAAAACAAATTTTTTTTATGAAAAATTTTAGTGATCCCAAAATTTCGTTAGATTTCCATTTAAACGCATAATAACAAAGTTACAGCCATTTAAAGTTTTTTTATGAAAAATTTCGATTTTGTAATTTATGAAAAATTTTAGTGATCCCAAAATTTCGTTAGATTTCCATTTAAACGCATAATAACAAAGTTACAGCCATTTAAAGATTTTTTATGAAAAATTTCGATTTTGTATAAAAAAAAAATTTTTTTATAAAAAATTTTAGTGATCCCAAAATTTCGTTAGATTTCCATTTAAACGCATAATAACAAAGTTACAGCCATTTAAAGTTTTTTAATGAAAAATTTCAATTTTTTATTAAAAAAAAATTTTTCTTATGAAAATTTTAGTGATCCCAAAATTTCGTTAGATTTCCATTTAAACGCATAATAACAAAGTTACAGCCATTTAAAGTTTTTTTATAAAAAATTTCGATTTTGTATGAAAAAAAATTTTTTTTTATGAAAAATTTTAGTGATCCCAAAATTTCGTTAGATTTCCATTTAAACGCATAATAACAAAGTTACAGCCATTTAAAGTTTTTTTATGAAAAATGTCGATTTTGTATGAAAAAAAATTTTTTTTATGAAAAATTTTAGTGATCCCAAAATTTCGTTAGATTTCCATTTAAACGCATAATAACAAAGTTACAGCCATTTAAAGTTTTTTAATGAAAAATTTCAATTTTTTATTAAAAAAAAAATTTTTGTTATGAAAAATTTTAGTGATCCCAAAATTTCGTTAGATTTCCATTTAAACGCATAATAACAAAGTTACAGCCATTTAAAGTTTTTTTATAAAAAATTTCGATTTTGTATGAAAAAAAAATTTTTTTTATGAAAAATTTTAGTGATCCCAAAATTTCGTTAGATTTCCATTTAAACGCATAATAACAAAGTTACAGCCATTTAAAGTTTTTTAATGAAAAATTTCAATTTTTTATTAAAAAAAAAATTTTTCTTATGAAAATTTTAGTGATCCCAAAATTTCGTTAGATTTCCATTTAAACGCATAATAACAAAGTTACAGCCATTTAAAGTTTTTTAATGAAAAATTTCAATTTTTTATTAAAAATAAAATTTTTGTTATGAAAAATTTTAGTGATCCCAAAATTTCGTTAGATTTCCATTTAAACGCATGATAACAAAGTTACAGCCATTTAAAGTTTTTTATGAAAAATTTCGATTTTGTATGAAAAACAAATTTTTTTTATGAAAAATTTTAGTGATCCCAAAATTTCGTTAGATTTCCATTTAAACGCATAATAACAAAGTTACAGCCATTTAAAGTTTTTTTATGAAAAATTTCGATTTTGTATGAAAAAAATTTTTTTTTATGAAAAATTTTAGTGATCCCAAAATTTCGTCAGATTTCCATTTAAACGCATAATAACAAAGTTACAGCCATTTAAAGTTTTTTAATGAAAAATTTCAATTTTGTATGAAAAAAAATTTTTGTTATGAAAAATTTTAGTGATTCCAAAATTTAGTTAGGTTTCCATTTAAACGCATAATAACAAAGTTACAGCCATTTAAAGATTTTTTATGAAAAATTTCGATTTTGTATAAAAAAAAAAATTTTTTATAAAAAATTTTAGTGATCCCAAAATTTCGTTAGATTTCCATTTAAACGCATAATAACAAAGTTACAGCCATTTAAAGTTTTTTTTATAAAAAATTTCGATTTTGTATGAAAAAAAATTTTTTTTTATGAAAAATTTTAGTGATCCCAAAATTTCGTTAGATTTCCATTTAAACGCATAATAACAAAGTTACAGCCATTTAAAGTTTTTTAATGAAAAATTTCAATTTTTTATTAAAAAAAAAAATTTTTGTTATGAAAAATTTTAGTGATCCCAAAATTTCGTTAGATGATCCCAAAATTTCGTTAGATTTCCATTTAAACGCATAATAACAAAGTTACAGCCATTTAAAGTTTTTTTATGAAAAATTTCAATTTTTTATGAAAAAAAAAATTGTTGTTATGAAAAATTTTAGTGATCCAAAAATTTCGTTAGATTTCCATTTTAACGCATAATAACAAAGTTACAGCCATTTAAAGTTTTTTTATAAAAAATTTCGATTTTGTATGAAAAAAAAATTTTTCATGAAAAATTTTAGTGATCCCATAATTTCGTTAGATTTCCATTTAAACGCATAATAACAAAGTTACAGCCATTTAAAGTTTTTTTATGAAAAATTTCGATTTTGTATGAAAAAAAAATTTTTTTTATGAAAAATTTTAGTGATCCCAAAATTTCGTTACATTTCCATTTAAACGCATAATAACAAAGTTACAGCCATTTAAAGTTTTTCTATGAAAAATTTCGATTTTGTATGGAAAAAAAAATTTTTTATGAAAAATTTTAGTGATCCCAAAATTTCGTTAGATTTCCATTTAAACGCATAATAACAAAGTTACAGCCATTTAAAATTTTTTATGAAAAATTTCGATTTTGTATGAAAAAAAAATTTTTCATGAAAAATTTTAGTGATCCCATAATTTCGTTAGATTTCCATTTAAACGCATAATAACAAAGTTACAGCCATTTAAAGTTTTTTTTTGAAAAATTTCGATTTTGTATGAAAAAAAAATTTTTTTTATGAAAAATTTTAGTAATCCCAAAATTTCGTTACATTTCCATTTAAACGCATAATAACAAAGTTACAGCCATTTAAAGTTTTTCTATGAAAAATTTCGATTTTGTATGAAAAAAAAAATTTTTTTATAAAAATTTCATAATGAATTTTAGTGATCCCAAAATTTCGTTAGATTTCCATTTAAACGCATAATAACAAAGTTACAGCCATTTAAAGATTTTTTATGAAAAATTTCGATTTTGTATGAAAAAAAAATTTTTCATGAAAAATTTTAGTGATTCCATAATTTCGTTAGATTTCCATTTAAACGCATAATAACAAAGTTACAGCCATTTAAAGTTTTTTTATGAAAAATTTCGATTTTGTATGAAAAAAAAATTTTTTTTATGAAAAATTTTAGTGATCCCGTTAGATTTCCATTTAAACGCATAATAACAAAGTTACAGCCATTTAAAGTTTTTTTTAATGAAAAATTTCGATTTTGTATGAAAAAAAAAATTTTTTTATAAAAATTTCATAAAAAATTTTAGTGATCCCAAAATTTCGTTAGATTTCCATTTAAACGCATAATAACAAAGTTACAGCCATTTAAAGTTTTTTTATGAAAAATTTCGATTTTGTACGAAAAAACAAATTTTTATGAAAAATTTTAGTGATCCCAAAATTTCGTTAGATTTTTATTTAAACGCATAATAACAAAGTTACAGCCATTTAAAGTTTTTTTATGAAAAATTTAGATTTTGTACGAAAAAAAAAAATTTTTCCATTTAAACGCATAATAACAAAGTTACAGCCATTTAAAGATTTTTTATGAAAAATTTCGATTTTGTATGAAAAAAAAATTTTTTTTATAAAAAATTTTAGTGATCCCAAAATTTCGTTAGATTTCCATTTAAACGCATAATAACAAAGTTACAGCCATTTAAAGATTTTTTATGAAAAATTTCGATTTTGTATGAAAAAAAAATTTTTTAATGAAAAATTTTAGTGATCCCAAAATTTCGTTAGATTTCAATTTAAACGCATAATAACAAAGTTACAGCCATTTAAAGTTTTTTTTATGAAAAATTTCGATTTTGTACGAAAAAAAAAAATTTTATGAAAAATTTTAGTGATCCCAAAATTTCGTTAGATTTCCATTTAAACGCATAATAACAAAGTTACAGCCATTTAAAGATTTTTTATGAAAAATTTCGAATTGTATAAAAAAAAAAATTTTTTATAAAAAATTTTAGTGATCCCAAAATTACGTTAGATTTCCATTTAAACGCATAATAACAAAGTTACAGCCATTTAAAGTTTTTTAATGAAAAATTTCAATTTTTTATTAAAAAAAAATTTTTCTTATGAAAATTTTAGTGATCCCAAAATTTCGTTAGATTTCCATTTAAACGCATAATAACAAAGTTACAGCCATTTAAAGTTTTTTTATAAAAAATTTCGATTTTGTATGAAAAAAAAATTTTTTTTATGAAAAATTTTAGTGATCCCAAAATTTCGTTAGATTTCCATTTAAACGCATAATAACAAAGTTACAGCCATTTAAAGTTTTTTTATAAAAAATTTCGATTTTGTATGAAAAAAAAATTTTTTTTATGAAAAATTTTAGTGATCCCAAAATTACGTTAGATTTCCATTTAAACGCATAATAACAAAGTTACAGCCATTTAAAGTTTTTTAATGAAAAATTTCAATTTTTTATTAAAAATAAAATTTTTGTTATGAAAAATTTTAGTGATCCCAAAATTTCGTTAGATTTCCATTTAAACGCATGATAACAAAGTTACAGCCATTTAAAGTTTTTTATGAAAAATTTCGATTTTGTATGAAAAACAAATTTTTTTTATGAAAAATTTTAGTGATCCCAAAATTTCGTTAGATTTCCATTTAAACGCATAATAACAAAGTTACAGCCATTTAAAGTTTTTTTATGAAAAATTTCGATTTTGTAATTTATGAAAAATTTTAGTGATCCCAAAATTTCGTTAGATTTCCATTTAAACGCATAATAACAAAGTTACAGCCATTTAAAGATTTTTTATGAAAAATTTCGATTTTGTATAAAAAAAAAATTTTTTTATAAAAAATTTTAGTGATCCCAAAATTTCGTTAGATTTCCATTTAAACGCATAATAACAAAGTTACAGCCATTTAAAGTTTTTTAATGAAAAATTTCAATTTTTTATTAAAAAAAAATTTTTCTTATGAAAATTTTAGTGATCCCAAAATTTCGTTAGATTTCCATTTAAACGCATAATAACAAAGTTACAGCCATTTAAAGTTTTTTTATAAAAAATTTCGATTTTGTATGAAAAAAAATTTTTTTTTATGAAAAATTTTAGTGATCCCAAAATTTCGTTAGATTTCCATTTAAACGCATAATAACAAAGTTACAGCCATTTAAAGTTTTTTTATGAAAAATGTCGATTTTGTATGAAAAAAAATTTTTTTTATGAAAAATTTTAGTGATCCCCAAAATTTCGTTAGATTTCCATTTAAACGCATAATAACAAAGTTACAGCCATTTAAAGTTTTTTAATGAAAAATTTCAATTTTTTATTAAAAAAAAAATTTTTGTTATGAAAAATTTTAGTGATCCCAAAATTTCGTTAGATTTCCATTTAAACGCATAATAACAAAGTTACAGCCATTTAAAGTTTTTTTATAAAAAATTTCGATTTTGTATGAAAAAAAATTTTTTTTATGAAAAATTTTAGTGATCCCAAAATTTCGTTAGATTTCCATTTAAACGCATAATAACAAAGTTACAGCCATTTAAAGTTTTTTAATGAAAAATTTCAATTTTTTATTAAAAATAAAATTTTTGTTATGAAAAATTTTAGTGATCCCAAAATTTCGTTAGATTTCCATTTAAACGCATGATAACAAAGTTACATCCATTTAAAGTTTTTTATGAAAAATTTCGATTTTGTATGAAAAACAAATTTTTTTTATGAAAAATTTTAGTGATCCCAAAATTTCGTTAGATTTCCATTTAAACGCATAATAACAAAGTTACAGCCATTTAAAGATTTTTTATGAAAAATTTCGATTTTGTATAAAAAAAAAATTTTTTTATAAAAAATTTTAGTGATCCCAAAATTTCGTTAGATTTCCATTTAAACGCATAATAACAAAGTTACAGCCATTTAAAGTTTTTTAATGAAAAATTTCAATTTTTTATTAAAAAAAAAAATTTTCTTATGAAAATTTTAGTGATCCCAAAATTTCGTTAGATTTCCATTTAAACGCATAATAACAAAGTTACAGCCATTTAAAGTTTTTTTATGAAAAATTTCGATTTTGTATGAAAAAAAAATTTTTTTTATGAAAAATTTTAGTGATCCCAAAATTTCGTTAGATTTCCATTTAAACGCATAATAACAAAGTTACAGCCATTTAAAGTTTTTTTATGAAAAATTTCGATTTTGTATGAAAAAAAAATTTTTTTTTATGAAAAATTTTAGTGATCCCAAAATTTCGTTACATTTCCATTTAAACGCATAATAACAAAGTTACAGCCATTTAAAGTTTTTCTATGAAAAATTTCGATTTTGTATGAAAAAAAAAATTTTTTTATAAAAATTTCATAAAAAATTTTAGTGATCCCAAAATTTCGTTAGATTTCCATTTAAACGCATAATAACAAAGTTACAGCCATTTAAAGATTTTTTATGAAAAATTTCGATTTTGTATGAAAAAAAAATTTTTCATGAAAAATTTTAGTGATTCCATAATTTCGTTAGATTTCCATTTAAACGCATAATAACAAAGTTACAGCCATTTAAAGTTTTTTTTATGAAAAATTTCGATTTTGTATGAAAAAAAAAATTTTTTTATAAAAATTTCATAAAAAATTTTAGTGATCCCAAAATTTCGTTAGATTTCCATTTAAACGCATAATAACAAAGTTACAGCCATTTAAAGATTTTTTATGAAAAATTTCGATTTTGTATGAAAAAAGAAAAAATTTTATGAAAAATTTTAGTGATCCCAAAATTTCGTTAGATTTAAATTTAAACGCATAATAACAAAGTTACAGCCATTTAAAGATTTTCTATGAAAAATTTCGATTTTGTATGAAAAAAAAAATTTTTTATGAAAAATTTTAGTGATCCCAAAATTTCGTTAGATTTCCATTTAAAACGCATAATAACAAAGTTACAGCCATTTAAAGTTTTTTTATGAAAAATTTCGATTTTGTATGAAAAAAAAAAAATTTTTATGAAAAATTTTAGTGATCCCAAAATTTCGTTAGATTTCCATTTAAACGCATAATAACAAAGTTACAGCCATTTAAAGTTTTTTTATGAAAAATTTCGATTTTGTATGAAAAAAAAAATTTTGTTATGAAAAATTTTAGTGATCCCAAAATTTCGTTAGATTTCCATTTAAACGCATAATAACAAAGTTACAGCCATTTAAAGTTTTTTTTATGAAAAATTTTAGTGATCCCAAAATTTCGTTAGATTTCCATTTAAACGCATAATAACAAAGTTACAGCCATTTAAAGACTTTTTATGAAAAATTTCGATTTTGTATGAAAAAAAAAAAATTTTTTATGAAAAATTTTAGTGATCCCAAAATTTCGTTAGATTTCCATTTAAACGCATAATAACAAAGTTACAGCCATTTAAAGTTTTTTTATGAAAAATTTCGATTTTGTATGAAAAAAAAAATTTTTTTATGAAAAATTTTAGTGATCCCAAAATTTCGTTAGATTTCCATTTAAACGCATAATAACAAAGTTACAGCCATTTAAAGTTTTTTATGAAAAATTTCGATTTTGTATGAAAAAAAAAAAATTTAAGAAAAATTTTAGTGATCCCAAAATTTCGTTAGATTTTCATTTAAACGCATAATAACAAAGTTACAGCCATTTAAAGATTTTTTATGAAAAATTTCGATTTTGTATGAAAAAAAAAATTTTTTTATGAAAAATTTTAGTGATCCCAAAATTTCGTTAGATTTCCATTTAAACGCATAATAACAAAGTTACAGCCATTTAAAGTTTTTTTATGAAAAATTTCGATTTTGTATGAAAAAAAATTTTTTATGAAAAATTTTAGTGATTCCAAAATTTCGTTAGATTTTCATTTAAACGCATAATAACAAAGTTACAGCCATTTAAAGATTTTTTATGAAAAATTTCGATTTTGTATGAAAAAAAAAAATATTTTTTATGAAAAATTTTAGTGATCCCAAAATTTCGTTAGATTTCCATTTAAACGCATAATAACAAAGTTACAGCCATTTAAAGTTTTTTTATGAAAAATTTCGATTTTGTATGAAAAAAAAAAAAATTTTTATGAAAAATTTTAGTGATCCCAAAATTTCGTTAGATTTCCATTTAAACGCATAATAACAAAGTTACAGCCATTTAAAGTTTTTTTCTGAAAAATTTCGATTTTGTATAAAAAAAAATTTTTTTATGAAAAATTTTAGTGATCCCAAAATTTCGTTACATTTCCATTTAAACGCATAATAACAAAGTTACAGCCATTTAAAGTTTTTTTTTATGAAAAATTTCGATTTTGTATGAAAAAAAAATTTTAAGAAAAATTTGAGTGATCCCAAAATTTCGTTAGATTTGCATTTAAACGCATAATAACAAAGTTACAGCCATTTAAAGTTTTTTTATGAAAAATTTCGATTTTGTATGAAAAAAAAAAAAATTTTTATGAAAATTTTAGTGATTCCAAAATTTCGTTAGATTTCCATTTAAACGCATAATAACAAAGTTACAGCCATTTAAAGTTTTTTTATGAAAAATTTCGATTTTGTATGAAAAAAAAAAAATTTTATGAAAAATTTTAGTGATCCCAAAATTTCGTTAGATTTCCATTTAAACGCATAATAACAAAGTTACAGCCATTTAAAGTTTTTTTTATGAAAAATTTCGATTTTGTATGAAAAAAAAATTTTAAGAAAAATTTGAGTGATCCCAAAATTTCGTTAGATTTGCATTTAAACGCATAATAACAAAGTTACAGCCATTTAAAGTTTTTTTATGAAAAAATTCGATTTTGTATGAAAAAAAAAAAAATTTATGAAAGATTTTAGTGATCCCAAAATTTCGTTAGATTTCCATTTAAACGCATAATAACAAAGTTACAGCCATTTAAAGTTTTTTTTATGAAAAATTTCGATTTTGTATGAAAAAAAAAATTTTAAGAAAAATTTGAGTGATCCCAAAATTTCGTTAGATTTGCATTTAAACGCATAATAACAAAGTTACAGCCATTTAAAGTTTTTTTATGAAAAATTTCGATTTTGTATGAAAAAAAAATTTTTTTATGAAAAATTTTAGTGATCCCAAAATTTCGTTAGATTTCCATTTAAACGCATAATAACAAAGTTACAGCCATTTAAAGTTTTTTTATGAAAAATTTCGATTTTGTATGAAAAAAAAAAAATTTTATGAAAAATTTTAGTGATCCCAAAATTTCGTTAGATTTCCATTTAAACGCATAATAACAAAGTTACAGCCATTTAAAGTTTTTTTATGAAAAATTTCGATTTTGTATGAAAAAAAAAAATTTTTTATGAAAAATTTTAGTGATCCCAAAATTTCGTTAGATTTCCATTTAAACGCATAATAACAAAGTTACAGCCATTTAAAGTTTTTTTATGAAAAATTTCGATTTTGTATGAAAAAAAAATTTTTTTTATGAAAAATTTTAGTGATCCCAAAATTTCGTTAGATTTCCATTTAAACGCATAATAACAAAGTTACAGCCATTTAAAGTTTTTTTATGAAAAATTTCGATTTTGTATGAAAAAAAAATTTTTTTTATGAAAAATTTTAGTGATCCCAAAATTTCGTTACATTTCCATTTAAACGCATAATAACAAAGTTACAGCCATTTAAAGTTTTTCTATGAAAAATTTCGATTTTGTATGAAAAAAAAAATTTTTTTATAAAAATTTCATAAAAAATTTTAGTGATCCCAAAATTTCGTTAGATTTCCATTTAAACGCATAATAACAAAGTTACAGCCATTTAAAGATTTTTTATGAAAAATTTCGATTTTGTATGAAAAAAAAATTTTTCATGAAAAATTTTAGTGATTCCATAATTTCGTTAGATTTCCATTTAAACGCATAATAACAAAGTTACAGCCATTTAAAGTTTTTTTTATGAAAAATTTCGATTTTGTATGAAAAAAAAAAATTTTTTTATAAAAATTTCATAAAAAATTTTAGTGATCCCAAAATTTCGTTAGATTTCCATTTAAACGCATAATAACAAAGTTACAGCCATTTAAAGATTTTTTATGAAAAATTTCGATTTTGTATGAAAAAAGAAAAAATTTTATGAAAAATTTTAGTGATCCCAAAATTTCGTTAGATTTAAATTTAAACGCATAATAACAAAGTTACAGCCATTTAAAGATTTTCTATGAAAAATTTCGATTTTGTATGAAAAAAAAAATTTTTTTATGAAAAATTTTAGTGATCCCAAAATTTCGTTAGATTTCCATTTAAACGCATAATAACAAAGTTACAGCCATTTAAAGTTTTTTTTATGAAAAATTTCGATTTTGTACGAAAAAACAAATTTTTATGAAAAATTTTAGTGATCCCAAAATTTCGTTAGATTTTTATTTAAACGCATAATAACAAAGTTACAGCCATTTAAAGTTTTTTTATGAAAAATTTAGATTTTGTACGAAAAAAAAAAATTTTTCCATTTAAACGCATAATAACAAAGTTACAGCCATTTAAAGATTTTTTATGAAAAATTTCGATTTTGTATGAAAAAAAAATTTTTTTATAAAAAATTTTAGTGATCCCAAAATTTCGTTAGATTTCCATTTAAACGCATAATAACAAAGTTACAGCCATTTAAAGATTTTTTATGAAAAATTTCGATTTTGTATGAAAAAAAAATTTTTTAATGAAAAATTTTAGTGATCCCAAAATTTCGTTAGATTTCAATTTAAACGCATAATAACAAAGTTACAGCCATTTAAAGTTTTTTTTATGAAAAATTTCGATTTTGTACGAAAAAAAAAAATTTTATGAAAAATTTTAGTGATCCCAAAATTTCGTTAGATTTCCATTTAAACGCATAATAACAAAGTTACAGCCATTTAAAGATTTTTTATGAAAAATTTCGAATTGTATAAAAAAAAAAATTTTTATAAAAAATTTTAGTGATCCCAAAATTACGTTAGATTTCCATTTAAACGCATAATAACAAAGTTACAGCCATTTAAAGTTTTTTAATGAAAAATTTCAATTTTTTATTAAAAAAAAAATTTTTCTTATGAAAATTTTAGTGATCCCAAAATTTCGTTAGATTTCCATTTAAACGCATAATAACAAAGTTACAGCCATTTAAAGTTTTTTTATAAAAAATTTCGATTTTGTATGAAAAAAAAATTTTTTTTATGAAAAATTTTAGTGATCCCAAAATTTCGTTAGATTTCCATTTAAACGCATAATAACAAAGTTACAGCCATTTAAAGTTTTTTTATAAAAAATTTCGATTTTGTATGAAAAAAAAATTTTTTTTATGAAAAATTTTAGTGATCCCAAAATTACGTTAGATTTCCATTTAAACGCATAATAACAAAGTTACAGCCATTTAAAGTTTTTTAATGAAAAATTTCAATTTTTTATTAAAAATAAAATTTTTGTTATGAAAAATTTTAGTGATCCCAAAATTTCGTTAGATTTCCATTTAAACGCATGATAACAAAGTTACAGCCATTTAAAGTTTTTTATGAAAAATTTCGATTTTGTATGAAAAACAAATTTTTTTTATGAAAAATTTTAGTGATCCCAAAATTTCGTTAGATTTCCATTTAAACGCATAATAACAAAGTTACAGCCATTTAAAGTTTTTTTATGAAAAATTTCGATTTTGTAATTTATGAAAAATTTTAGTGATCCCAAAATTTCGTTAGATTTCCATTTAAACGCATAATAACAAAGTTACAGCCATTTAAAGATTTTTTATGAAAAATTTCGATTTTGTATAAAAAAAAAAATTTTTTTATAAAAAATTTTAGTGATCCCAAATTTCGTTAGATTTCCATTTAAACGCATAATAACAAAGTTACAGCCATTTAAAGTTTTTTTAATGAAAAATTTCAATTTTTTATTAAAAAAAAATTTTTCTTATGAAAATTTTAGTGATCCCAAAATTTCGTTAGATTTCCATTTAAACGCATAATAACAAAGTTACAGCCATTTAAAGTTTTTTTATAAAAAATTTCGATTTTGTATGAAAAAAATTTTTTTTTATGAAAAATTTTAGTGATCCCAAAATTTCGTTAGATTTCCATTTAAACGCATAATAACAAAGTTACAGCCATTTAAAGTTTTTTTATGAAAAATGTCGATTTTGTATGAAAAAAAATTTTTTTTATGAAAAATTTTAGTGATCCCAAAATTTCGTTAGATTTCCATTTAAACGCATAATAACAAAGTTACAGCCATTTAAAGTTTTTTAATGAAAAATTTCAATTTTTTATTAAAAAAAAATTTTTGTTATGAAAAATTTTAGTGATCCCAAAATTTCGTTAGATTTCCATTTAAACGCATAATAACAAAGTTACAGCCATTTAAAGTTTTTTTATAAAAAATTTCGATTTTGTATGAAAAAAAAATTTTTTTTATGAAAAATTTTAGTGATCCCAAAATTTCGTTAGATTTCCATTTAAACGCATAATAACAAAGTTACAGCCATTTAAAGTTTTTTAATGAAAAATTTCAATTTTTATTAAAAAAAAAATTTTCTTATGAAAATTTTAGTGATCCCAAAATTTCGTTAGATTTCCATTTAAACGCATAATAACAAAGTTACAGCCATTTAAAGTTTTTTTATGAAAAATTTCGATTTTTATGAAAAAAAAAATTTTTTTTATGAAAAATTTTAGTGATCCCAAAATTTCGTTAGATTTCCATTTAAACGCATAATAACAAAGTTACAGCCATTTAAAGTTTTTTTATGAAAAATTTCGATTTTGTATGAAAAAAAAATTTTTTTTATGAAAAATTTTAGTGATCCCAAAATTTCGTTACATTTCCATTTAAACGCATAATAACAAAGTTACAGCCATTTAAAGTTTTTCTATGAAAAATTTCGATTTTGTATGAAAAAAAAAATTTTTTTATAAAAATTTCATAAAAAATTTTAGTGATCCCAAAATTTCGTTAGATTTCCATTTAAACGCATAATAACAAAGTTACAGCCATTTAAAGATTTTTTATGAAAAATTTCGATTTTGTATGAAAAAAAAATTTTTCATGAAAAATTTTAGTGATTCCATAATTTCGTTAGATTTCCATTTAAACGCATAATAACAAAGTTACAGCCATTTAAAGTTTTTTTATGAAAAATTTCGATTTTGTATGAAAAAAAAAATTTTTTTATAAAAATTTCATAAAAAATTTTAGTGATCCCAAAATTTCGTTAGATTTCCATTTAAACGCATAATAACAAAGTTACAGCCATTTAAAGATTTTTTATGAAAAATTTCGATTTTGTATGAAAAAAGAAAAAATTTTATGAAAAATTTTAGTGATCCCAAAATTTCGTTAGATTTAAATTTAAACGCATAATAACAAAGTTACAGCCATTTAAAGATTTTCTATGAAAAATTTCGATTTTGTATGAAAAAAAAAATTTTTTTATGAAAAATTTTAGTGATCCCAAAATTTCGTTAGATTTCCATTTAAACGCATAATAACAAAGTTACAGCCATTTAAAGTTTTTTTATGAAAAATTTCGATTTTGTATGAAAAAAAAAAAATTTTTATGAAAAATTTTAGTGATCCCAAAATTTCGTTAGATTTCCATTTAAACGCATAATAACAAAGTTACAGCCATTTAAAGTTTTTTTATGAAAAATTTCGATTTTGTATGAAAAAAAAAATTTTGTTATGAAAAATTTTAGTGATCCCAAAATTTCGTTAGATTTCCATTTAAACGCATAATAACAAAGTTACAGCCATTTAAAGTTTTTTTTATGAAAAATTTTAGTGATCCCAAAATTTCGTTAGATTTCCATTTAAACGCATAATAACAAAGTTACAGCCATTTAAAGACTTTTTATGAAAAATTTCGATTTTGTATGAAAAAAAAAAAATTTTTTATGAAAAATTTTAGTGATCCCAAAATTTCGTTAGATTTCCATTTAAACGCATAATAACAAAGTTACAGCCATTTAAAGTTTTTTTATGAAAAATTTCGATTTTGTATGAAAAAAAAAATTTTTTTATGAAAAATTTTAGTGATCCCAAAATTTCGTTAGATTTCCATTTAAACGCATAATAACAAAGTTACAGCCATTTAAAGTTTTTTATGAAAAATTTCGATTTTGTATGAAAAAAAAAAATTTAAGAAAAATTTTAGTGATCCCAAAATTTCGTTAGATTTTCATTTAAACGCATAATAACAAAGTTACAGCCATTTAAAGATTTTTTATGAAAAATTTCGATTTTGTATGAAAAAAAAAATTTTTTTATGAAAAATTTTAGTGATCCCAAAATTTCGTTAGATTTCCATTTAAACGCATAATAACAAAGTTACAGCCATTTAAAGTTTTTTTATGAAAAATTTCGATTTTGTATGAAAAAAAATTTTTTATGAAAATTTTAGTGATTCCAAAATTTCGTTAGATTTTCATTTAAACGCATAATAACAAAGTTACAGCCATTTAAAGATTTTTTATGAAAAATTTCGATTTTGTATGAAAAAAAAAAATATTTTTATGAAAAATTTTAGTGATCCCAAAATTTCGTTAGATTTCCATTTAAACGCATAATAACAAAGTTACAGCCATTTAAAGTTTTTTTATGAAAAATTTCGATTTTGTATGAAAAAAAAAAAATTTTTATGAAAAATTTTAGTGATCCCAAAATTTCGTTAGATTTCCATTTAAACGCATAATAACAAAGTTACAGCCATTTAAAGTTTTTTTCTGAAAAATTTCGATTTTGTATAAAAAAAAATTTTTTTATGAAAAATTTTAGTGATCCCAAAATTTCGTTACATTTCCATTTAAACGCATAATAACAAAGTTACAGCCATTTAAAGTTTTTTTTATGAAAAATTTCGATTTTGTATGAAAAAAAAATTTTAAGAAAAATTTGAGTGATCCCAAAATTTCGTTAGATTTGCATTTAAACGCATAATAACAAAGTTACAGCCATTTAAAGTTTTTTTTATGAAAAATTTCGATTTTGTATGAAAAAAAAAAAATTTTTATGAAAAATTTTAGTGATTCCAAAATTTCGTTAGATTTCCATTTAAACGCATAATAACAAAGTTACAGCCATTTAAAGTTTTTTTATGAAAAATTTCGATTTTGTATGAAAAAAAAAAAATTTTTATGAAAAATTTTAGTGATCCCAAAATTTCGTTAGATTTCCATTTAAACGCATAATAACAAAGTTACAGCCATTTAAAGTTTTTTTTATGAAAAATTTCGATTTTGTATGAAAAAAAAATTTTAAGAAAAATTTGAGTGATCCCAAAATTTCGTTAGATTTGCATTTAAACGCATAATAACAAAGTTACAGCCATTTAAAGTTTTTTTATGAAAAAATTCGATTTTGTATGAAAAAAAAAAAAATTTATGAAAGATTTTAGTGATCCCAAAATTTCGTTAGATTTCCATTTAAACGCATAATAACAAAGTTACAGCCATTTAAAGTTTTTTTTATGAAAAATTTCGATTTTGTATGAAAAAAAAATTTTAAGAAAAATTTGAGTGATCCCAAAATTTCGTTAGATTTGCATTTAAACGCATAATAACAAAGTTACAGCCATTTAAAGTTTTTTTATGAAAAATTTCGATTTTGTATGAAAAAAAAATTTTTTTTATGAAAAATTTTAGTGATCCCAAAATTTCGTTAGATTTCCATTTAAACGCATAATAACAAAGTTACAGCCATTTAAAGTTTTTTATGAAAAATTTCGATTTTGTATGAAAAAAAAAAAATTTTATGAAAAATTTTAGTGATCCCAAAATTTCGTTAGATTTCCATTTAAACGCATAATAACAAAGTTACAGCCATTTAAAGTTTTTTTATGAAAAATTTCGATTTTGTATGAAAAAAAAAAATTTTTTATGAAAAATTTTAGTGATCCCAAAATTTCGTTAGATTTCCATTTAAACGCATAATAACAAAGTTACAGCCATTTAAAGTTTTTTATGAAAAATTTCGATTTTGTATGAAAAAAAAATTTTTTTTATGAAAAATTTTAGTGATCCCAAAATTTCGTTAGATTTCCATTTAAACGCATAATAACAAAGTTACAGCCATTTAAAGTTTTTTTTATGAAAAATTTCGATTTTGTATGAAAAAAAAATTTTTTTTATGAAAAATTTTAGTGATCCCAAAATTTCGTTACATTTCCATTTAAACGCATAATAACAAAGTTACAGCCATTTAAAGTTTTTCTATGAAAAATTTCGATTTTGTATGAAAAAAAAAATTTTTTTATAAAAATTTCATAAAAAATTTTAGTGATCCCAAAATTTCGTTAGATTTCCATTTAAACGCATAATAACAAAGTTACAGCCATTTAAAGATTTTTTATGAAAAATTTCGATTTTGTATGAAAAAAAAATTTTTCATGAAAAATTTTAGTGATTCCATAATTTCGTTAGATTTCCATTTAAACGCATAATAACAAAGTTACAGCCATTTAAAGTTTTTTTTATGAAAAATTTCGATTTTGTATGAAAAAAAAAATTTTTTTATAAAAATTTCATAAAAAATTTTAGTGATCCCAAAATTTCGTTAGATTTCCATTTAAACGCATAATAACAAAGTTACAGCCATTTAAAGATTTTTTATGAAAAATTTCGATTTTGTATGAAAAAAGAAAAAATTTTATGAAAAATTTTAGTGATCCCAAAATTTCGTTAGATTTAAATTTAAACGCATAATAACAAAGTTACAGCCATTTAAAGATTTTCTATGAAAAATTTCGATTTTGTATGAAAAAAAAAATTTTTTTATGAAAAATTTTTAGTGATCCCAAAATTTCGTTAGATTTCCATTTAAACGCATAATAACAAAGTTACAGCCATTTAAAGTTTTTTTATGAAAAATTTCGATTTTGTATGAAAAAAAAAAAATTTTTATGAAAAATTTTAGTGATCCCAAAATTTCGTTAGATTTCCATTTAAACGCATAATAACAAAGTTACAGCCATTTAAAGTTTTTTTTATGAAAAATTTCGATTTTGTATGAAAAAAAAAATTTTGTTATGAAAAATTTTAGTGATCCCAAAATTTCGTTAGATTTCCATTTAAACGCATAATAACAAAGTTACAGCCATTTAAAGACTTTTTATGAAAAATTTCGATTTTGTATGAAAAAAAAAAATTTTTTTATGAAAAATTTTAGTGATCCCAAAATTTCGTTAGATTTCCATTTAAACGCATAATAACAAAGTTACAGCCATTTAAAGTTTTTTTATGAAAAATTTCGATTTTGTATGAAAAAAAAAATTTTTTTATGAAAAATTTTAGTGATCCCAAAATTTCGTTAGATTTCCATTTAAACGCATAATAACAAAGTTACAGCCATTTAAAGTTTTTTATGAAAAATTTCGATTTTGTATGAAAAAAAATTTTTTATGAAAAATTTTAGTGATCCCAAAATTTCGTTAGATTTTCATTTAAACGCATAATAACAAAGTTACAGCCATTTAAAGATTTTTTATGAAAAATTTCGATTTTGTATGAAAAAAAAAAAATTTAAGAAAAATTTTAGTGATCCCAAAATTTCGTTAGATTTCCATTTAAACGCATAATAACAAAGTTACAGCCATTTAAAGATTTTTTATGAAAAATTTCGATTTTGTATGAAAAAAAAAATTTTTTATGAAAAATTTTATTGATCCCAAAATTTCGTTAGATTTCCATTTAAACGCATAATAACAAAGTTACAGCCATTTAAAATTTTTTTATGAAAAATTTCGATTTTGTATGAAAAAAAAAATTTTTTTATGAAAAATTTTAGTGATCCCAAAATTTCGTTAGATTTCCATTTAAACGCATAATAACAAAGTTACAGCCATTTAAAGTTTTTTTATGAAAAATTTCGATTTTGTATGAAAAAAAATTTTTTATGAAAAATTTTAGTGATTCCAAAATTTCGTTAGATTTTCATTTAAACGCATAATAACAAAGTTACAGCCATTTAAAGATTTTTTATGAAAAATTTCGATTTTGTATGAAAAAAAAAATATTTTTATGAAAAATTTTAGTGATCCCAAAATTTCGTTAGATTTCCATTTAAACGCATAATAACAAAGTTACAGCCATTTAAAGTTTTTTTATGAAAAATTTCGATTTTGTATGAAAAAAAAAAAATTTTTATGAAAAATTTTAGTGATCCCAAAATTTCGTTAGATTTCCATTTAAACGCATAATAACAAAGTTACAGCCATTTAAAGTTTTTTTCTGAAAAATTTCGATTTTGTATAAAAAAAAATTTTTTTATGAAAAATTTTAGTGATCCCAAAATTTCGTTAGATTTCCATTTAAACGCATAATAACAAAGTTACAGCCATTTAAAGTTTTTTTTATGAAAAATTTCGA